>PVKE010027750.1:0-21389 GCA_004027555.1 Craseonycteris thonglongyai | reverse complement strand
AAGACATAACTAGTATAGTAGTGATCCGTGTACATATGGTGCCCCTGAGCACCTGGAATTTTCTCCAACAACATTTTGTATAAGTGTATCGGAATTCTTGATGAAACAGGTAAATCGGGTCTGACCAAGAGCTCTGTTGTGAGTGATCCATAATATGGCAAAATGCAGCAAATGTAGCCAGTCTTCGAGTCAGCTAGAGCATAAACTCTGATACCCCATTATGTCGGTTTCTTAGGATTGTATGTTATGATTTGACATTTCAAATCAGCTGGGCGCTGTATTGGCACTGCTTGAGTTGGTGCTTTAAATCAGCCGGGCGCCGCAATCACTTCAAAGTCCATGGTACAGGGAATCCCACCCCAGACATGGCGAGCGATCGACGTTCGACCAAAATTGGCCTCACGATCTACCGGTCGATCGCGATCGACCTGTTGGCCACCCCTGCTTTATATAACAACTATTTTTTATTGAGTACCTTTTTTTTTGTGCTAGAAACTTTTCTAGCACATGGCTTGTGTGGTGAATGGGACAGATGAGGTTTTTATTTTTCTGAAACTTGTAGATGATGTCAGTTGGGGGATGAGGGCTTCAGACAAAATACATAATTACAGATAAAGACAAATACTGTGAATAAAACCGCAATTCTATAGAACTTGACTGGCAATATGATATAAGGAAAGGAGCAACATTAGAGATGGTAAAATCATCTTTGAGGAGCTGACATTTGAGCTAAGACCTCAGTAGTGAGATGGAATGTACTAAGTGATAATCAGAGGTGGAGGAAGAACATTCCAGATCGAAGGAGGAACAAATGCAGAGTTCTGGGAAAGAATCCCTGTGTTGAAGCAATCAAAGGAAGAGAAGTAAGATCCTGGTCATTGATTCCAACAAATAGGTTTCTTTTCCACACCACCAAGCAATTTTTCAAGGTCAGCTAGGTATCCTACAATTCAAATTATTTATGACCCTCTCCTCCCAGAGACAGCATTAGATTCCAAAGGGACAGGGTTCTGTCTCCCAAGACTGTTCCTTACTCCAGATGCCAGCTTGTCATCTTTGCTTTTGACCTGCTAGTTATAAATCAGAGGTTTTATATCTCCTCCTTGTGGTTCGATTAATTTGCTAGCATGGCTTACAGAACTGAGAAACCCAGTTTAATCTCTAGATGACCAGCTTATTCCAAAGGATATCAAAGGATATAAATGAAAGAGATACTCAGGGAAAAGAATGGGGAAGGATAGGAGCTTCCAGGGCTCTCTGAGCACACCGCTTGCCCCAAATCTCTGCGTGTTTAGCAATCCAGAAGACACAGCTCTTCAGTTGTAGGAGAAGAGGAACAAGAGGGTATAGGTTCGTTTGGTGGCCCAGGGATGGGGGTAAGGGGTGGGAAGGAATTGAAGATGATTTTATCTTCTTACTTTCATTATCTCAGTGGAGGACAAGTTATCATTTAAGAGTGAACAGGGAGAATAAAGGGTTTTGCAAGATTTAAGGAGAGAAGGAAAGATGTGAAATACTGAGGGGGGAGGCAATGTCTACTTATAAGGATGTGTATTAGTCTTGCCAAGCAGGGTAGAGTGCTCTTTGAGGACATGAATATCAAATGAGACCCCTTAGTCAGGTGGGGTGCAGTGAGTCCTCTTGAAAACATGCTTTCCACACAAATGTCTACTGGTTATTGCTGCTGTCACCCCTGCTCTGAGAGGCCCTGTGACAGGGACTGTTCTCTCTGCTGCTCCATTCCAAGCATAATACCAGCACCCATAGAACAACTTTCAATAGTTTCATTCAAGGTTTGGATCTACAAGAAGGAAGCCGTGATGCCAAGAGTCTGAAAGTATTCTCTGATGTAGCTGTGCTTGGAGTTCACAGGAGCATTTTCAAGGAAGGCCTAATGAGCAATTTAATGCTTGTAGACCAAGTGGCTGCCTTGCAGGTGGCAAGGGCCAGTTTACCTTCCTTGAGAGAATGCCCTTGAGAGTTATAGCTCTGTGTTCAAGGACCAAGTACTTAAAGACTCCAGGAGATGAAGATACCCATTCTCCTTCTAGCCTAGGGTCTGTCTTCCAACACACCATTTTCTGTCCCCAGAATCTTCCTCCTCCTAGGTTGACTGACAATAGTAATACCAATACCTTTTTGAAGAATGTCTATGTCAACTAATTAATGTGGTCTTCTTCAGTAGCCTTGAATGACATAAGAATGTGAGTGTTTTTGGATTATTCTCTCTAAATATATCCCATAGAGATCGTCAATGGTCTAGTCCAGGGGTGTCAAACTGGCGGCCCATGGGCCGCATGCAGCCCCCGAGGTAATTTTTTGTGGCCCACTATGCTCTGAAATAAAATGAAAATAGAAAAAATTGTTATGAAGAAAATAGTGCTTAGGGGAGATCGAGGCAATACCGTACACACAATTCCCTCATTAACCATTTAACTACTGAAGACGAGTATACACATGGTCCAGTGCCTTTCCTGGGGGCCTGTGGGCGTGTATAAAAGTGCTGACTCAGTTCCGGTGACATTTGTAAATGTGATGTGGCCTGTGTGAATCTTGCCTGTTGCACCAAATGGCCCGTGTTTTAACTGAGTTTGACACCTCTGGTCTAGTCCAATGACATACTTTTTTAAATCAACCAACAGTAGCATGAGGGGAAAAACCATATTGGTATGTCCTTTCTATAGTGCTATTTCAGATGTACTTTTTATACAGAGCAATTTATATTGACAAATAGAATTCATGGCAGTGAATATTTTACTTTTTTTTTTTCCTCAAGAAAATATGTGTGTCCTGGCTTTACATTTGCAAAATTATGGCCCCCCACCAAATGGTTTCCATTTCCTTCCACAAAGGTGACTTGACATCTCTTCCTATAATGATAGATAACTACTATTACATTTAAATAGCGATTTTCAGAGGTCTCAAAAAAGAAAACAAAACAAAAAAACAAAAACAAAACTAAGGACTGTGCTAAGTGCAGTTTTAAAATCACATACTTCATGTATCTGGAACATACCTACAATATAATCTTGCAGATTTTAAATTATATCCCAAGGACCTACCAACTTTTGTTATAATTTAATCATCTATGTGGTGGTACCTAGATTATAGGTAAATCGCTGGAGAACATATAGATTCTTCTACCTATAATAATAATTACTACTTTCAACATACAAAAGTAAATTATTATAATGTACATTAATTTTAGTGCAGGTACCTAAATTTGTATTATATACTGCATTTCTGTTTGTCAATTAGCTCCTCTTCTGAAGCTTATTACTTCACTTTATTAAAAATTGGCAATTAGTATAAATGGATTCATCTTGAAAATTTACCTTTAGATGTATTTATCAGTTTGGTTTAATTTGGCTCCTAGAATGTATTAAAAATAATTAATTGTAACAGTAAATTTTTATTATACCACTCTATTAAAATATATTGTTTGGCACAATGAGAATCCAGTTTAGTGAAATGTTTGCAAATAATTTCATTGTGGCTATTTGAAATTTAAAATTACAAGTGCAGCTTTAATTATATTCCCATTGTACAGTACTGCTCTAGACCATTCTGCCCCCTCCACAGATAATTTTTAGAAATAATATAAGAAATTAAAACATATACATAGATATGTAAGAGAGGATACTTGACTTCTAAAAGCATAATTCATAATTCTTAGATTAGAAGGGTATATAGATTTATTCTTATTTTGACCTAGAATTTTATTTCTTGCAGATTTTTTCACCCTGATTGAATTGACCTTTTGCTTTTTTATTTCTCTAGCAAATTAATTGGACTTGTAGAGTTTTTCTTTTATTTTTCATGTGACACTCCTTCCTTTTACATTATAATCTACTCTCTGACCCATTTCAAGGGTTTGAAAATGACCCCATATATGACACTCCTCATGGTAAATTCTGAGGAGCCATTAAGAAACTATGATTCCAGAGGTGGATATCAGTTTCTCCCTGCTAAGTTGTTTATAGTTTTTCACTCATAGCCATCTCTTGGGCATTGCAATTCCATCTCTCTCACTCCTTCCTTCTCATCTCCCTCCTTCCTTTTACCTTCTGTGTTGTATGTTTGTGTACTTTGGATTTTGTGGATTTTCATTTCAGAATGTATGATGTTTAAGAATGGAGACCAATCTAGGTTTCAAAAAAAAAACTTTAAGGAGCAAGTTACCAGACAGGTACTGGAAAGGATTTTGTTAAATACCAGTCAGGAACCCTTTTATATTTGGAATGAAGTAGCATCTGCACTATAGACATAAATGAAGCTGACACTCGGATACAGAAAGTTCACTGATCGTAATATAAATATTAAACAATAATGAGGTTAGAAATGCCTGAAAAATTGTTTCTGCTCATACCCTCTAGGAATTGTCATGAGTGTGGATTTACGCAACTATCTCTGTGTCTCTGAAACACTACAGAAGTTTAATTGACAGTTCTATAATTGGGAGGACATTTTTTGATACTTCATTTACTTTTTCTATTGTTTGAAGTCTTCACTTACTATTACAAAACATTTTCATATATTTATATATAAAGCATACAAAATGAGAATACTAGTAACCTAAAAAATGTAAGATAGTCAATCTATAAATGTGAAAGAGTCTATTAAATGTGGGGTAAGTTTCCCACACAGCAACCCATACGTAGTGGACATGGCCAAGCCACATAACCAATCAGCCTGAGGGTCAATTCTATCCACTGACTGATGTGCCCATAGTAATCAAGGCTCAAGTATAATAAGAGGGCACACACAACCCCACAAGGGATACTCTTGGAGCACCCAGTGCAGGTGCCCAGAGAGATTATACCATTGGGTGCCATAGGGCATCTACTATATAAGCTACCAGGCAAGAGTGGAAGATGTAGCACATCTGCCTAATACATAGAAACAAACACACAGAGGCAGCAAAATGAGGAAACAAAGAAATACACCCCAAATGAATGAACAAGAGAAAAACTCCAGACAAAAAGAACTAAACAAAATGGAGGCAAGCAACCCTCCAGAAACAGAGTTCAAAACACTGGTTATAAGAATATTCAAGGAACTTAATGAGAACTTTAACAAAGAGATAGCAAGCATAAAAAAGGACATGGAACCCATAAAAAAGACTCAGAAGTGAAGAATACAAGAACTAAAATGAAGAATGTGCTAGTATCACCAGCAGACTAGGTGAAGCAGAGGTTTGAATCAAAGATTTGGAAGACAAGGTAGCAGAAAACACACCAAAAAAAGAAAAGAAGACTTTCTCCCCAAACTAAGGATAGTTTAAGAGACCTTTGGGATAACACCGAGTATCGCAACATTTGCATCATAAGGGTACCAGAAGGGGAAGAGAGAAAGAAGGAATTGAAAACCTATCTGAAGAAATGATGAGAGAAAAATTTTCTAACCTGATGAAGGAAATAGACATATAAGCCTAGGAAGCACAGTGAGTCCCATACAAGATATACCCAAACAGGCCCACATTAAGACACATTATAAATAAAATGGCAAAGGTTAAGACAAAGAGAGACCTAAAAGTAACTAGAAAAAGGCAACTGGTAACTTATAAGGAAACTCTCATAAGACTGTCACTTGATTTCTCAACAGAAACTTTTCAGGCCAGAAGGGATTGGCAAGAAATATTCAAAGTGATGAAAAGCAAGGACCTACAACCAAGATCACTCTACCCAGAAAGGCTATCATCAGAGGATGGATAAAGAGTTTTCCAAGCGAGAAAACACTAATGGACTTCATCACTATCAAACCAATGTTATAAGGAACATTAGAGGGTCTTCTTTAGGGCAGAAAAAGAAAAAGAGGTAAAAAATATGAATAATAAAGTGGCAATAATTATTTATGTATCAACAGTTACCTTCACTGTAAATAAATTAAATGCTTTCATCAAAAATATAGAGTGGGGGAAGCCGGAATGGCTCAGTGGGTTGAGCGCTCACTTTGCAGTGCCGGGGACCGAGGATCGAATCCTGGCCCTGGCCCATGTGGACCCATGTGCTGAACTGGGAAGTTTCCCCAGTTCAGTTCTCTCTCTGTCTCTGTCTCTGTCTCTCTCTCTCACTCTCTCTCTTTCTCTGTCAAAAACAAATAAATAAATATATATATTAAAAATATAGAGTGCCTGAATGGATAAGAAAATAAAACCCTTACATATACTTCCTACAAGAGACTCACAACTCACTTCAGATTGAAAGAATCACACAAACTGAAAGTAAAGAGATGGGGAAAGTTATTTCATGAAAATGGAAACAAATGAACTAAAAAGCTGGTACATCAATGCTTACACCAGACAAGACAGACTTTTAAACAAAGGCTATAACAAGAGACAGAAAGACCAGTAATCCCACTTCAGGGTATTTATTTCAAAGAAACCCCAAACGCTACTTTGAGTGGACATGTGCATCCATACGTTCATTACAGCATTGTTTACAGTGGCCAAGATATGGAGGCAGCCTGGGTGCCTGTTGATGGATGAATGGATAAAGAGGAGGTGGTACAAACTCAGAGATAACAGAATATTTTGACGATTGCCTCATGAAACAGGGAATGAGGGGGTGAGTGAACAAGGGGGAAGGGATTAGGAAGTACAAACTGGGATGCTGGGCTAGCTCAACAGGTTGAGTACTTGCCTTGCACCCTCAAGGTCCAGGGATCGAATCCCGGTCCAAGCCCCTGTAAACCCATATGCTGAACTACGGCACAACTGCTAACCACCAGGATGGCATTGAAGGTTCTCGCCTCCCATATAGGAGGTCCCTGGTTCAGTTCCTGCCCTGTATGGCCTCACATCCACCTGTGTGGAATGAAATTGTCACAACTAATGATGTACAACTATGGAGACTGCCTTGGGCCCTCCCTCCTCCTCTCTCTCTTTCACCTTGTCTCAATTAATAAAATAAATCTTAAAAAAAAAAAATAAAACAGGTACACATTGGTAGTTACAAAACAGTCGTGGGGATGTAAAGCAAAGCATCGGGAACATAGTCAATGTTATGGTAATAACTATGCATAGTGCCAGGTGGGTACTAGGCAAGTCAGGGGATCACTTCTTAAATTGTCTAACCACTATGCTGTACGCCTGAAATTAATATCAAACAATATGGAATATCAGCTGTACTTAAAAAATTTAAAAAGGGCGGGAAAGGTGAAGGGTAATAAGCGGCCCAAATTTTCAGGTATAAAACAAATAAATCATGGCGATGTAGTGTACAGTGCAGAGAATATAGTCAATACTCCTGTAATAGCATGGTAGTGTCAGGCGGTTGTTGGACTTACGGTGACCACTTCTTCAACCACATAGATGTTGAAGAACTATGATGGACAACTGAAGCTAATACAATATTATATGTTAGCTATGTTTTTTTTTTTTTAATAAAAATTAAAAAAAAAAAGAAAAAAAAAAGAGAGAGAAACTGCCTCTTGCAAGCTGGCCAGACCTCTGCCTTTCAGACCAGCAAGGCACTGTAAACGCACTTTGGGGGGCCTCCATTTTCCCCAGATCACTGCAGAGCAGGCCCTACCTGGGTTATTTGTGTTCTTGGTGGGAGCAGGTCCTGGACAAAGTCACCTATCGGACAAGGGACCAGACACAATGTGAATTTGTGACATAAGAATATACAGATACCACAGATGGGATCTCTAAAAACTTGTTAAAAAGTTTATTTTATTTTTCTCTGACAAATCAGATTTATGCTTCTAGAAACTTGAATTATGTAAAAATTTGTGTTCTTGCTTAGGCTGCAACTTGACAGAGACCATAGCACTATGGAAAGGTGTGAAGAGCAACTTTACATTTTTATAGCCTTTTTTCCAACCATTGTATCCTGAGGCACTTTGCAGGAAGTAGCAACAACTTTTGCAGTCGATCCTGTTGGGGTGTGAATTCTGAAACCCAGTTCTGACCTACAGTTCATCTGATGGTGTGGGAGACTAAAAATTACACATTTTACCTGTTTTATTTTCTTACATCCCTTTGATTTTTTTTATTTTTTTTTATTTTTTGCTATTGTATACATCTCTCCTTTAAGCAAATATTTATTCAACATCCAGCAATGTACTAAGCAATAGGGGATAAAATGGCAAACGAGATAATTTTGAATTCCACTTTTACCCCTTATTAGTTTTGTGTCTAGTTCTTCTTATCTATAAAAATGGAAATTATATGTCTCCGAGGAGAATGAGAGGAAATGCTGCACGTACAGACTTTAGAACAACTTCTGGCAGTCAGTTAATGATTAGGTATCGGGAAATGATGTTTGAGTGTCAGGTAATGTTCTAGGGAGTATGAAAATAATGCAATACCACTTCCCTCAAAGAGCTTATGTGCAGTAGGAGAAGACAGACATAATGTAGGAACGGGTACAAAAAGAAAAGAATTAAATTATAATCAGTTGGCAGTGGGGTGATTTTAACAGGTACTCAGGACAGGTACAATATTCTTGACTAACACAGGAATGATATTGAATGCATAAATAAAAAGATTATATATTGTTAGGCTGACCACACATCCTGTTTTAAATGGGACAGAAAAAAAATGCTACTGTCCCATTTCAAATGGTAAGTATTGTCAGCCAACTAACACCTTGTGTTTAGCCCAATGAGACAAGGTTGACCATATGTACCATTTGAAACAGGACAGTATCATTGTTTCTTGCCCTGTCTCAAACGGTACATCTAGTCGGCCTATACGGAGAGGATATGAAGACAGGAAGGGAGAACAGATGTAGGTGTGGGTATACGTTTGTGGATGTGGTGGTGAGTTCTTGTTGGAGGTCATTGTGTTTGCCTCCATTCTCTCAATGAAATATGAAGAAAGTTCCACAGCTGAGAGTGAGAAGGGGATGCTGGTGTTAGAAGTTTGATAACAGCATGTGATATTTAGTTGAAAATAAACAATTTTTAAGGAAAAATTATACTAGTAAGTACTGACTTAGATAAAGCAAATTTCTGTGCAACTCCCATGTTTAATTTTTGTGTCTTTGTGCTAACCTCCTCAACAATGTAATATTTTCTAGAAGTCTTAGAGTAGTTGAGAAAATTCTACGTTACCCTGTGTGTAGAGTAGGTAATAAGTAATAAATATTGAAAAGGTTAATGGAGTCAGTGAAAAAAAAAAAAGGACCTTGAGTAATCCACAAAGAGATCACTCTTTCCTGAATAATTTCAGAAAGATATAACTTTGCACTCTGAAATTGGACTATGGTTTTGATAAATGTTCACCTTTTTTTTTTTAAAGAAGCTCAGAGTTTTTCCTTGTGCTTTCTAATTTTCTCTGAAGTGGGAATATGGTTTCACATTTATCTATGTGTAGACACTTTTACTCTTACACCGTAATCCTAGAAGGTTATGGAGACCTTAGTTTATCCATTATATACCTTTCATTTGCCCATGGTGGCTTTACCTTGTGTATATTCAACCTTTCTAAGTAGCCCTGCCACTACTTCCAGATGGATAATACCTATTTTTATTGATCATCAATCTTGACCCATCTAGTTAGTCACTCGTCTTTCTGACAGAAGGCTGTGTCAGTATACAATACAGTCTTCATGTTGAAGCATATAGTGTTGAGTTTTGACACTTTAAAACACTAAAACTTTAACTTCCATGGTGTTGAGGTATGGGGGCATAAGGTGCTGAGTCATAACTAGGTAAAAAAAAAGCAGAAGTGGATAAATCTAGGTGGCAAAATCAAGCCGCCCACAGCGATTGTCAGAAATAGATTGGGGAGGTTTTCATTTACTTTTCCTTCTGCCATTTTTTCAGCTTTGTCTATAAGATTAAGGTTTGAAATTCGAGCTGGAAGAGCTGTTTGCTACAGTTTTATGATGAGTTGTGCTCATTCAGGTGAATCTTCTAATCCAAAATAAACTTTCTGGCTTTTATGAATTTCTAGCGGCGTCATTCTTAGTCAAGCATGCTGTCTTATTGTTGAAAGACATTTGGTTAATTTGAAAAGTACTTTGCCATAAGTAGATTTTGTTCCAATGATGGATTCATTGATTTTTTTTTTGTAACTTTTTTTTTTCCAGGTGTATGTATCTGTTCAGCAATTGTAGTGCTATTTTTGGTTTGATGGAGACCTCTCTGGGAAGTGAGCTGTTTATTGTAGGTCATTATATATGTTTTTGTCGTATGTGCATACAAGAAAGAGACATAAATACCACACAGGAAAACAGTGGCAATAGCACCTCAGAGTTATTTGTTGTTGTTTAATTTTATTTTGCAACAATATTATTTATGAAA
Source organism: Craseonycteris thonglongyai (assembly GCA_004027555.1). Classification (NCBI taxonomy): domain Eukaryota; kingdom Metazoa; phylum Chordata; class Mammalia; order Chiroptera; family Craseonycteridae; genus Craseonycteris; species Craseonycteris thonglongyai. The sequence continues at coordinate 11,135 of PVKE010027750.1, read as the reverse complement.
ATGTTGTAAATCCTGCCAAAACACATTTCAGCAGAATTGGAAATGGTATCATAAGAAAAATTGCTTGGTGTAGACCAACGGGCCTTGTGGCCTGTTTTACAAATGTGTTGTTTACTTTATAAATCATGCATGTAGAAAAAAAGGGAAAGAATGATATGTTAGATGTTTATGAAAAACTCCTGTACACCCTGTTTCTAAAATGCAAGGTATAGGCAAATTAGCTCAGGGATTCATCAACAAGATAATTGGTCACCATAGAGTCTAAATGGGGGATGGCGTGTGGGGAATGTGAATTTTTCCTCTAGTCAACAGTCACTGTAGAGATGAAATAATACTAATTTTGGATTCTCTTTCCTTCTCCAATGTTTTTTTTTTTTATCACTCAGCTGTCAGCACTGAAACCTTTAGCCTTTGACCTAGGAAGATACAGGTTACTGAACGGAGCTACATTGACCTCTTTTATCAGTGTCTATGAGGAAGGAAGACATATTTTTGTCTTTTCTTACTTTAGAAAAGGCAGGTGTAGCATTATAGTTCTTGTCTGCTGTGAAGAATAACATACCAATTTGATTGAAGGTGTCAGAAATGTTTTGGGAAATGTGGAATCAAGAGTTCTGAGGTGGGAAAGTTTTGATATATAGCATAAGCATTGCCTGCTTTGTGTGTGTTTTCATTTAATACACCCACTGGGTTTTTAAGCACATTATGCTAGAAGAGTGAATTGCTATTCACAAAACTGGCTAGAGTGTGTTTTGTGGACATTTGTCCTTTTACCTCCATGTTTAAATAAGCAAAGAAATGTAATTTAAATTTTTTTTCTGAAGGGTTTGGTAGACTCTCCACCCCACCCTCAGTTGAAAGCGTTATGTGCTTTTCAGTTAGATGAAAAAGAGGGAAAAAAGGGTGTTTTGGATAACAGATTGTTTTAATATAATGTGTCCTTTACCCACAGAGATTCTCTGTTACATACAAAGCTGCCGCTGGAAGTGTTTGGGTTGTAATAGAAATAAATAGCTAAAAATCAGGGCTCACACTAAAGGAAGTGAATCACACCCATAATTATCCTTATAGTCTTAATTTTTTCTATTTGCTTACTTTTGTGCATTTTGATGAGGCCCTTCACTTCCCAGTGCCTTAGTTTTTCATAGTCACATAGTGGGGTCTATAATGGGTTTTCATAATCTTGCTGAGAGGATCAATGAGGTCCCTGTGCATAAAGGGGCTTAATAAATAGTACGTGATTTGAGATTTCTGGATGAAAAATGCGATGTGAGTACAAAGTGGAGCAGCCTCCCACAGGTAATGCCTTTGCCTGGATAACTCTGATTATAGGCTTTCTTTATCTCTTCAATGCAGAGATTTTTCTCCTGATTCTTCCCTGTATCGTAGTTGCAGAAGCTAAGATGCCTATTCACTCAGTACAATTTCCTTTGGAGCAAGCACTTACCAATCAAGGGACACGCTTACAAAAAGATTTGTTTACTCTGTGCACACACAGTCAATCACATAAATGCAAATCAGAAAAAAGAACAGTTCGAAAAGAATGCTCACATCACATTGAGCCCCCAGATGGCTCTCAGAACCTCTGCTATCTCAGGAGGAAACAGATTGTAGAATATGTATTTTCAAGGCAAGCAATTGTATCTCAAGACTATTGGCTGAAGTATCTGTTAGAATTTCTTTAAATTTGACTTCACTATATCCCTATTTCCTGTGCAGCTCTCAATAAACGTGATAACAAGAAATAACTTTATACAACATTTTAAAGTATTTACAGAACATTTTCACAAACATTATTTAATTTGTTTCTCACAAGAACCCTGTGAGGCAGGAAGGACCTGTGGGCTGAGAAAGGTTATGCAATATAATTTTGTCAAAAAATAGCCTACTGTTAAGTGGCAGTATATAATTTAGAACAAACATCTTCTGTGCTTTTCCAGAGATAGCAAGTGAGTTTCAGCACACATTTTATAATTTATCTGATTCGTAAGTAGTGGCTGTCTATAGTGCTGTGCTCAGAAGTTTTAGGCTACATCCAGTATCTGAGGGAAAGACTGCAGTAACTGATTAGCACAAGCTTGTCTAACCCACAGCCCATGGGGCGTATTCGGCCCAGGATGGCTTTGAATGCAGCCATATACAAATTCGTAAACTTTCTTAAAACTTTATAAGATTTATTTTGCAACCTTTTCTCTTTTAGGCTCATAGCTATCATTGGTGTTAGTGTATTTTATGTGTGGCCCAAGACAATGCTGCTTCTGCCAGGGTGGCCCGGGTAAGCCAGAATTTTGGAGACCCCATTAGTGATTCCTGCTATGTGGGTGGAGACCGGAATCATGAGTGATGCATATCCGCCAACTCGAGAATGCACAGTAATGTGAGTGGTGTGGACTGAAAGTGTGTGTGTGTGTTCCCTCCTCCCAAATTCTTAGGTTGAAATCTAATGTTAAGGTGTTGATATTTGGGAGATAATTAAGTCCTGGGGTGGACCCTTGTGAATGGGATTAGTGCACTTAGAGGAAGAAGTCAGAGTACTCGTTTGCTCTGTCCACCGTTTGAGGACACAGCAAGAAGATAGCCTTCTGTCAAAGGGACGAGGTTCTTCATAGAACCTGAGCAAGTTGGTACCCTGACCTTGGACTTCTAGCTCCAGAAGCAGCAGAATGAAACTTCTGTTGCTTGTAGGCCACCCGGTCTCTGATACGTTTTTGTAGCAGCCTGAATAGACAGAGACAATATGGTTTTTGTTTGTTTGCTTTTTGTTTCTTGAATAGTGAATTTCTCACTGTAGCTCTCAGATAAAATAGCTATCTTTAAACAATTCTTGCCAGGGGTATGGACTGGACAGGTATACAGGTATAGCTGCTTGATCTGGAAGAATTTAATCCAACTACTTTCTTACCTAGATATCTGATTTTGAAATGTATCAGATGATTATGATACAGGTATATGTCCTCGATCTTTCTCTCAGTATGTATGTATGTATTTACACAACAACTCCTACTCATCCTTGAGAAACTCATGCAGTGCTGGTGAAATCTACTTAGAAAAGCCAATGCATGTGAACAAGGATGTAAAGACAGTGAGTAACAAACTTCTTTCTCAATATACTTTGGTAAAATGGAGGAGAAAGAGGGGGAGGTAATTGGAAATAGAAGTAATACAGCAGGGAAACTTCTGAGTTTCATGACATTATATCAGGTAGGTAACAGTCTGTCTTTAATACTGGTAAGGCTAGCATGGATTGCTGAAGTAAGCTATTTCGGGAGGGCATTACTATTATGGTAAATAATTTAGTCCTATTAACCACAGGAAGTAGCCTATCTTAAAAGACACATCAGGAGACCTGTCTTTTGGCTTTTAAGAAAATGATAGAAGACTTAGACAGTTAAAATTATTTTTGAAACTGGCTATCCCTGGGTGTATAACTATACTGATACTTTCCCATCAGTTTGCAGACAATTGGCCCACTTTGGTGATGAGTCATTCCCTTCTACTTTCAATCTTGGCATTGAAAAATACAGAGGGATCTCTAGTGTGAAAAAAGGCATGTCCATATTCTGGCCTTAAAATTTGATTTAGAACTATTTGAACTGTTATTTCACCAGAAGGATTTTGCAAAGAAATTTTTATAAAAAATTGCTCTAATACATATTTATAGCTGGGAAGTACTGTTTTAAAATATAAATTGAAATTCTTCACTATGTGATTGGCTTCCTAATTTGTGTCTTCTGCTCAATACCTCCTTTGAGTTCCAGAGTAATACAAAAGGAGATCTGGAGTGAAGCAAGAGAGATTGATGTCTCTGATACTTGTTTCTCCCTAACCCTCCTATAACAACCCATCACTATGTTCCGTGATTTTACTCCCTAATTATCTCTAAACTCTGACCATTTCACTCCGGCTCCATGTTTAGCAACTTCAGGCTTAACCTTAGGCCAAGCTACCAATCCCTCCCAGTACTTTTAAGGATGTCGTAACTGATTTTCCTATACTTCCCCCTCTCCTGTTCATTCTCAAGAATAAGACCTTTTTTCTTTTCTTTTTATAAGATTTATTTTATTGTTTGAAAGGAGAGAGAGAGAGAGAGAGAGAGAGAGAAAGAGAGAGAGAAGGGGGGAGGGCCCAGAGCGGCCTCCATCATTGTACTTCATTAGATGTGACATGGTTTCATTCCACACAAGTGGATGTGGGGCTTCCCAGGGAAGGAACCAAACTGGGGGCCTCCTGCACAGGAGGTGAGAACCTGCACTACGGGGCTCAGTGGTTACCAGTAGTGCTGCAGTTCCGCATATGGGTTTACGTGGGCCAGGGCTGGGAATTGAACCCTGGACCTCGTTATTTCAAGGGAAGTGCTCAAACTCTAAGCTATCCCAACATCCTAAGAATCAGCTCTTTGAGTGAAGCTAGTATAGATTCTTCACATCACTCGAGTGTAAGAACTCTTCTATTTCTATAACCACATTGAATCTGCTCCAGCACCTGACTCCCTTGGCCCTTGGGAAATTCAGTCCCTTACAGTACCGTGGATTCAGGTAAAAAAAGACAGAGAAAGAGTCAGATGATCTGATCTCACATAGTGAATTTACAAGCCTTGTGATATGGAGCAAATGACTCCTTTCTTAAACCTGCATCCTCTTTTCTCATGTGAAAAAGAGGGATAACAACAATCTTCACCTTAAAGTAGTAGTCATTCCCAAGTGAGAGGAGAACCCCAGTAAAGCTCGGAGCGCTGTGCTGGACAGGAGCTGGTCAAGAACATCCTGACAGCGGCCGTGGCCAGGCCTCCCTGACAGCCGTGACCTGCCCAGTCCCCATGCTTGGCCACAGTGGCAGGAACGCTCACTGAGGTTCTCCTGGTTAGGATTCCTGTCTTCTAACTTCTCTGGGTCTCCTCCACTGAAAACTCATAGTCTGGGACTCTGCAATGGTGCAAACCCTCCGCCTCTACCCGACCTCACCCCTTCTTTTAGTCTAACACCTCCAAATGGACCTGACGGACGCTTGGGGCAGTTGGCGAGAGGCAAGGCGCTGGAGATAAAATGACGCCTGAGCCCTTTGCATCAATAACCTTGGCTTCTCTTTGCTTGTGTCAGGATGGGAAAGGAGAAGCTTCATTTTATTTATTTTCCCCCTAATAACTTCTCTTATGATCCCAAACTCGATTCTTCTTATGTCAACTACTTTGAGAATCCTTGAAGGCTGAGTTCCCCTCCGGCCCAGAGCCTGCCCTGTCCTCTTCCTCTTTCCTTACCTGGTGAATTTCTACCGGATTCTTCATAGCTCAAATCAGACCGAGAGAAGCCTCTTCTGATCGGCCAGGTGAGGACACATCTACCTGTCTCTCTCTCTCTCTCTCTCTCTCTCTCTGTCTCTCTCACACACACACACACACACCACATATAAATTTTTTTTTTGTCTTCTTCCACCTAGTGCCCATCATAATTTGTAATGATCTTCTTAATGTGTATGTCATATTTTCCTCCCACTGGGCTGGAAGAACACTTATAGATTGTAAAGATGTATAGGGACCTTATGTATAAGGACAGAAATGTGTAGAATCAGCAGAGTGCTCGGCAGATAGTAACAATAAATATTTGTTGACTAACTGAATAGGTATTTTTTCATAAATACTGAGAATTCATATTGTCTGTAGCAATCTTCTGCGTTTTAACATTTATTTTTAAATTTAAGAATTTTAAATCTGCAAAGGACAGCAAGTATGCAGTCATTTATTCTTAATTATGTTATAACTGAAGAACATATTTCATGTTTGGATTTTCCTGTTGCTTTCATTGACAAAGCATTGGAATTAGTCACTGTTGCTTTGTGTTGTTTACATTGTTTATTGAAAACTACTGGTATTTAGAATTAATCTTTTGATAAGGCATTAGAAGGTTACATATTGATTTACAAACACACTCATACACACACACATGCACACACATGATAGATAAGAACTTTAATTTTCTTAGGATGATATTAATTGCATTCTCCAAATCTTCTGTCTTCACTTTTCCTTCTCTGTTTTTTTTTTTTAAGATTTATTTTATTGCTTTTGACAGGGACAGGGAGAGACAGAGACAAAGGGAGACAGGGAGAGGGGGGAGGGTGCAGAGTAGTCTCCATAGTTGTACATCATCAATCTTCACCATGGTTTCATTCCACACAGGTGGGCAGGGGCTGCACTGGGCGGGAGCTGGGCTGGGGGCCTCCCACGTGGGAGGCACGCCCCCTCGAGTGAGGGGCCAAGCCAGGGAGCAAGAACCAAACTGGGGCTTCCCACATGAGAAGCTCACTCCAGTTCAGCACGTGGGTCCACATGGGCCAGGGCCGGGATTCGATCCTCAGTCCTCAGGGCTGCAAAGGGAGAACTTAACATGTTGAGTCATCCTGCTTCCCCTCCTTCTCTATTGTTAAATAGAGAACCTGTGCCCTAAAACGGCATCAGTCATGCTAAAAGCCCATGATACCAAATGTAGATTAATACCTGATTTAATTGCAGTTTCAGCCTCTTCTAGAAATATAGTCTTAATAAACCCCTGTGGAATGATCTAGTTAAGCACTAGTAAGGCAATCCATCACAGGGGCTCTCTCTCCATTCCCCACAGAAAGGAGATATGATCTGCATGATTACAAAACAAAAACAAAAACAAACAACAACAAAATACTTGCCATTCCCTTCTCCCCCAAAAGAAGGTATCCTGGTATAAAAATAGTCCATCTTTTTTTTGTTGTTGTTGTTAATAGCCCTTTGTTCCACCTTCCTCTAAAAACCTTCCATTTTGCACATTTTCTTGGAATAAGACTTCTAGTTGCTAGAAAGGATGCTGTGAGATTCATGAATCCTTAATAAAGCCAATTAGATCTTCAGATTTGCTCAGTTGAATTTTGTTTTTTAACACTATCCTCTTTCTTATCTTCCATCCTCTCCCTTTCTCTGTGCCTGTCTCTATCTCTTTCTTTTGCAAATGCTTGCACACAGGCGCTTGTGAGCTAACTCACTCACTCGTGAGCTAACTCACTCACTCACTCACTTTTTCTGATCTGAACGTAGAACTCTAAGAAGTAATGGAATCATCCATCCATAGGTGACTTGGTTAGCTTCAAGTTAAGATACATGCAATATTTAAACATTCTCTTTCAACTTACAGCTCTTTATTTTGATTTAAAAATTTGCATGATCATTTTAAGGGTTTAATTTTATTTGGCAATCCTTCCAGGATTCTGCTCTTAAAATCACTTTGGGAATTAACAAGTACATTTGGTTTCCAAATCTGCTCAGCTCTGCACCTTCAGTTCCAAAGGGCTTGGAGCTTGCCTGCCTCACTCTCTTCTTGCCACCCCAGTTAATACAGAGGAAGAGTAAGTCCTCTTTAGGCTTATGAAAAAGGCTGTTCAGAAATCCTGGCTTTTCTCTTTTTGGGCAGAATTTCATTTGACAAATTTGGCATGAGTGTTATCAGCCAATTAATAATTAATAGAATGTGGACCACAATACAATAATCTTGAGTCCTGGCAAATCAGGTGCACTTCTGCTAATAAGGATTCAGTGTGCACGAGAACCTTACTGGACACTGAATACGTCTGTTCATTGCGTAGTTAACCTGATTGTTTTCAGTCACTGCACCTAGTATAATCCACAGAGCTAAGTCTGAATAGTATGCAGGTCTTATCTTCCATAGACACTAAAAAGAAAATCACAATGACAATGGATGAGGTGATGCTGGAGAAAACGAACATCCTCCTCAGCCTCTCTATTGTTTAGATTAGATCCTTTAGTCCTTTTATATAGTCCTCCAAACTTTAATGTCAGGACAGGGATGTGCAGGTACTATTTTTTAAATATCATTTTTAATGTCTCAAGTGCCAGAAAGACATGAAGGCACGGCAGAAAAAGAGAAGTTCATGGAGTTCACCATTGTACAACTGCTTTAAACATCTGGTATTATTTTGATGTGGACTCTTCTATATTATTTTCGGTAGTTGTGTTCGTAATGTTGTCAACTGAATTTTCCTTGGTAATATGGTATTTCAGAAATACTCCCACATTACAATGTAGACTTTTCAAAGTTTCAATATTATCTAGTTAATAGATCTGGCATCATTTGCCTAAACACGTCCTCTTCTAGGGCATTTGGGATCCTTGCAACTCCTCATCCTTTTAAATAACATTGTAATGAACAGTTTTGCACTTCAATATTTTGATTTATTTTCTTAGAAGAGATCCACAAAGTGGTATTATCACTGCTTGGCTTTGGAAGGGTTGCGGCAAATAACATTCTTCTTCTTGAATTGCCATGGAGTCTCAGGAGTGCACTGTGAGCTCACAGGACAGTCTATTAAGGGCTTTATTCAATTGGATATTTTCAAATGCCTTTCCATCATCTTTCTTATTTTCCCTTACTTGGAACAAGGTGAATCAACTTCCTCTGTAGAAATATTATCAACAGCAGTAACTCTGTATTAAGTATTTATGGCAATGTGCAAGTCCTTCATTTACATAATGCTAATGAATCCTCAGAGCAATCCCATCAAGTCTGTATTATTATTACATCTACTTTGCAGGTGAAAAAGGGAAAGTTTAGGATGGTTAGGTACCTTGCCTAAGATCACACTAGATGGTAAAACCAGTCTTTAAGTCCTATCTGGGGATGAACTTCACAGCTTCATTGTATGGACTCTGAAATTATGGATGGGGAAACCGGGATGGCTCAGAGGGTTGAGTGCTCTCATTGTAGTCCTGGGGTTTGAGGATCGAGTCCTGTTTCTGGTCCCAGCCCATGTGGACCCATATGATGAACTAGGGTGTGCTTCTCACCCCAGTTCAGTTCTTGCCCCCGGGGGCATGCCTCTCATGTGGAAGGCCCCCTGCCCCGTTCATACCCTGTGTGGCCTCATATTCACCTGTGTGGAATGAAACCATGTCACAACTAGTGATGCACAACTATGGAAACTGCTCCCTGGGCTCTCCCCCTTCTCTCAGTCTCTCTCTGTCAAAAACAATAAAAATAAATCTTAAAAAAAAAAATCATGCAATTATGGACACAGTTTTTCACAAGCTTCTAGCTCTGTACGTTTTAAATATCACTCCCATTGTTTGTTGAAGTTAACAAATGCTATTTCATCAGGTGAGTAAAAACTCTGCAGAAATGGTAATCACTTAAAAAGGAGCATTGGATGCAAATAAGTAATGGATCAGATATTTCTGGGTATATGAATGGCTTGATTGAAAACTTTATTACCAAAAAATCATGTCTTTGTATTCACTGTGCCTTTGTAATCTTAAGCATCATATTCAGAGTGAATACTCACTGTGTGTTCAATGGATAAATACTCCAAAGGCTAACCAATTCTTTCAAAGCAATTTACTACCCACAGTATCTGAGTAGTTCATTGAGTCTTGACCGAGGGTTCCTGTAATTTGCTGAGTCCTTTATTTTATCCATTAAATCTTTTTCCTCATGTAAAATTAAAACCCCTCCTCGTGGAATTGCAAAAATCTGCCTCTTACAGAAACAACACAAAGCAAGTAAACTAACAAACATCAAGTACTTGCAGTTTGAAAAAAAGATAAAAAGAGCTGGAAATAATTTTAAAAGCCATAGAATCAAAATTAATAAATATTTAAATAGATATATAAAATGTAGCAGTGCTATGTAGTCAAATGCAATTTCTCTCAACTCTTAAGTTATAAATTTTACATACGGTGATATGTGGGTGTATTTTATTATGTTTAAAATGATATGGGGTGGACCCCCCAATATTAAGAGTTCCCAAAGTTGCTAACGTCAGAACACTGTACTGTATATCACTGCTACTTGGTTTGAATAAGAGACAGTGCGTTAGTTCTTCTGGCTGCTGATGGCCAGATTCTGGAAAGCAGATGTAAATCTTGCTGCTACTGGTTGAGGGTCAGGAGTTGGTGAGCCTAATGGAATCAGATGGGCCTACTCTGTTCTAGTTAAATCCTACTTTTGCCTAGAGAGCCTTTCCCTTTCTTTTCTTATTTGGTCTAATACGTGCATTTATTTATATTTCCTGAAATTATTTTCTGCTTAGGGGTTATCTTTTAGATATTGTATCAGACTCTTTATGTACTTTCCGGAGATCTTTATCCTATTACATGCAGATTCCTACCGTTAACTTCTGGGAATTTGCCCTGGTGGAAACATTGATTAGACTTTCTGGATCCAGACCTCATGTTTCTGGGTTTGGTCCTGGATCCCTTTGCTGGGTTTTGCTACTGACCTTTGGTTGCTGTGATTGGGTTTCCACCATGAGTGGTTAGATCCACATCATGAGGGGCTAGATCCCCAGGTGCTATCTGTCTGATTGATCCACCCCTGCTCATTGCTGGCCATCCATCATGTGATGATAAACTCTGTTCACTTGCTGGGCTACCCAACTGTTTTTGGTTACTTCTAGATGGTTTTAAAGCTTACCACCTGGCTTCCAGAACTCCCTTCCTTTTCCGGCCCATCTTCCTTATAGTTTGCTGCTAGGTTTTTCCTAACAGCATTTCAGTTTGTCTCTTTTGGCCCTGGTGTGACACCCTGACATCTGCTTCTGGTCACCTCCAGATTGGCCATTGGTGTCACTGACAAAATCCCTGGCCCTGAGGCAAAAGAGAATGGTCCACAGTTACAACTTGAGAGAAGCCGAAGGCAGTGAGTATATGAAATTTAAAACCAAATTTTTCTTCTAATGTTACTTTAAACCACACTGAAACAGATAATAATTTTAAGGCAATTCTCATTCCAATATTTTTCAATTAAGTTCTGTATAGTTATCTATGGTTCCAGGCAAATAGAGTCAGAATAAAAATGGATTTTCTTTTCCCCCTTTTTTTGGTGGGAGAAGGTGTGGTGCCTAATCACCAAAATATATAACTTATGAATGGAGGAGAATTTTACAGATTTAAATAAGGAAAATTCTAAAAAATATATTTTCTATTTTAGCTCAGATGTCTGAGGAAGCTCCTTCAATGACTCTCCCCTAAACTAGGGTGACCAGACGTCCCGCTTTTGGCAGGACAGTCCCGATTTTTAACAATTTGTCCCGCGTCCTGTGGCGTTTTAAAAAAGTCCCGATTTTTGGAAAGAATGCACGACAAGCTAGGGAACGGCGGGAGA
>PVKE010027749.1:0-21390 GCA_004027555.1 Craseonycteris thonglongyai | reverse complement strand
CACACACACACACACACACACATACACACCTTCTCTCAAACAATAAAATAAACTTTTTTTTAAAAATGAGTATTTCCTAAGTTCTTACCATGGTCCAGGCACTGGACTTTTACAAATGAGGAAACTGAGACTCAGAGGGGTTAATGAGAAACAAGGACAAAGGGATACAAGAAGAGGGTTCTGTTCTTAGCAGGAGCAAAGCCAACAGAAGCAAATGGAGGACAGAAGAAAGTCCCCAAAAGTGTGAAATGAGAGGGAAAAACAGTCCTCTGGTCCCTGACTGAAATAGGGTGGCCATTCCAAAGCCAGTTCCTACCTGGGGGATGAAGGTAAGGCATGCATCCTCTGTAGATTGGGGCTGTATTCTGATTTACATTCAGACGTTCTGGTATCATATACATACCAACATAGCATGTTTCAGCTTCTACCAAAACAAAAGAGGCTCAAAAGAAACTATTTACAGTTAAATATAGTATTTCCAGCCAGGCAGTCACTTCTTCCTGTCCAATCTACAGTGTCAAGTTCTGAATTTGGTTCCAAGATCCCACTCAAGTTTACAATCTTTAATGCTGGAAACAAGTTATGATTTATACAAAATTCTACTATTTTCAAGTTGGATTGTTCATGCTTTACTTTTAATTATTCTTACATGTACTTAACAAAATTTTTTTCCTTCTTGGGAGATCACTTGATTCTAAATTGCATTTCTTCTCTCTTTCCCCTTTAGCTGGTTACATCAGTTTTTTTTTCAGTGCTTTAAGCTTATTCATTCTAAAGTCTTCTAATAAATCTAAGTTGCAGACTCTCTTCCTATATCTCTAGAAAAATTATCTTTCATATGGTAATTTATTTAGAGCTTTATCATCTTATTTTAATGAATCATTTAGCATTTGTTATCATCCCCATTGATGGATCATATTAACAACAGCAAACAAAAATCCATTCCTAAGCAAAGAAAATGGATTAGAAAGGTCAGGCAAGAATTGATATCTTGATAAATATTCTCTCATACTTAGCAAATTCCACATCATTGCTTAGTTCAGAACTTGGCATTATAAATGTAGACACAAAAATATGAACATTTCTGGGAAAGTCTTATTTTAAAAGAGCAGGGAAACACTTGACATGCAGATGAGATCCAGACCCTTTAGCAGTGGATCAGGAGGAGAGGGTAGTTCTTACCAGGCCCAAAGACAACAGAAAGGGACATCTCAGAAGGGACTTGGACTATTACAAAGCAAAAATATTTTGAGCTTCTTTTTGTGCCCAACTGTCCCCTCAGCATGAAACATAAGCAACTGCATCCTTAGCACCACATCAGCTGGAAGTTCTGTCCAACTATGCTGCACACTGGACAGCATTACCACTGCAAGAAAGCAGGGCCTAGCCCCTCTGGCTATAGCCACGCCAAATCCCAGCGGCAAAAAAAGATTTTCTTTTTTGTTGTGATGAGACACAAGATGTTTCTGAGATTTAGAGTTCAACTTTTATAGACATTTTTCTTTTGTCTTCAGAATTATTTTATACAGACATGGTAGGGTCTCTTAATTACACAGGCATATTTATTTCCTAAAAAAGAAGTCAAAAATATAGAAAATGACTACAAGACCCAAAGATTTCAATCCAGAAACTACCGAAAACTTTGAATTTGACTCATAGTGTCTGTGCCTTTGAGTTATTATTTATGTGGGTCAGGTTATCGTGGATAAAGAGAACTTGTTCTTAAAATTAGATGACTGGGAAATCATGACAAGTCAATGCATGTATAGCTTATTGGTATAATCTAATATGCTCCGTTTCTTTACTTTCATTATTCAATCACTGATAATTATCTCTTAAAATGAGATACCCTATCTTTCATATGTGTAAATTTATAAGACACAACTTCAGTAACTGTAGTTTTCCTTTCTAAAAAAATTTTCAAGGGCTACTTCTCAATGAGCTTGCACTCATTTTTGGTATTCTGTTATTGTTGTTTTCCCATTATTTTATTTCTGTAATTCTTTTAAACATATAGTAGTATTCTAAATTCCATATTGCCTTACAAATTTTCCTCATTTTGGTTCTCCTACCATTTCATTCTATGGCATGTGTGTGTGTGGGGGGGGGGTTACATGCTAAGAATTGTAGAAACATACTTAAAGAGTAATTTTGGGGGTTCCTATAAAGGAAACCCCAGGGGGGTTAATTAGCTCACAGTCAGTTTCTACATTAATTTTTCAGTTTGGGATTTCCAAGATTCAGGTAGAGTAAATTTGGATTTCACATCCATGCATGGCATACTCATGGGGTTTCAATTTATCAGGAGAGGTCATTTTCCCATCACAAGCCAGGGTACTCGTGAACCTCCTTGGAGCTTCCCTGGGCCAGTGGAGTGTTTTTAAAGTCCATCTTATATTGAAAGGGCAAGTACCCATGGCCCTGGCTTCCTGCTGGGATGTCAACTGCCATGAGTAACCCAGAGACATATTTGGGGACATTAAAACCCTTCCATCTCCCTAGGCATTTGGGGCATATATCAAAGTATAATTCTCTCCTTGGCCAGAGTCACATCTGCTCATGAGCTTATCACTCTTATCCGGGGCTCCCTCTTTGTTTCTGATACTTGGAGATTTTCCCTTTTTTCATTTTGAGTACAACTTTCTGTTTTTATAATATATCTATATATAAGATTCATTGTATTGCTTTGAGAGAAGATGAGTGAGAGAGAGAGAAGTGGGGAGGATTCAGAACTGTCTTCATAGTTGTACATCATCAGTTGTACATCATTAGTTGTGACATAGTTTTCATTCCACACAGATGGATGTGGGGCCATGCAAAGCAGGAACCAAACTGGGGGTCTCCTACATGGGGGGCCAAGAACCTTTGCCATCATTCCTTAGTAGTTGTGCCACAGTTCAGAACATGGACTTGCAAGAGCCAGGGCCAGGATTTGATCCCAGGACCTTGTGGTTGCAAGGCAAGAGCTCAACCTGTTGAGCTATCCTGCATCCCAATATTTTACATTGTCCAATTCATTATTTCCATATGTTTGCTATGTGTGGGGCTTCCAAAATTTTAGTCTGTCATGTTTCTGGAACCAAAAATCCAAAGAACTTTTATATAATTTCTCATTTGCCCCTTGGTGGATGACTGGTTAAAAAAGCTATGGTATATTACTCAGCAAAATATTACCCAGCGATAAGAAAAGATGGAATTCTGCCATTTGCAACAACATGGATGGAACTAGAGCTCATTGTGTTAAGTGAAATAAGCCAGACAGGAAAAGTGAAGAACTGCATGACTTCACTCATATGTGGAACATAAAACTAAAAGCAATAAAACCTCATGGACACAGTCAATTGTTTAGTGGTTACCTGAGGGTAAAAAGGGAAGGAGTTGGGGAGGGGGGCGGCTAAATATATGGTGATGGAAAGAGTACCTATTTATTACTAAAAAATATAACAATAAAAATAGAAGAAAAAGACTATGAGATAATTTATTCTCCCAGTTTTACAAATGAGGAAGTAAAAGCGCAGACATTTTAAGTCACAGAGCTACTGTGTGATGAAGCAAGGCTGCATGACACCTAGACCTGTATTCTTGCCGTTCTCACAGAGATTCCTAAACAGCGGTCCTTCAGTCTTTTTGGCACTAGTCATTGTCTTCAGGCTGAATAAACAAGACCTTAACCCGTATATTCTATTAGTTTCAAATATATCTAGATTTTGTGATTAATAAAGCATAAATTCATTTAAGAGTAAAACTATTGGGGAAGCCGGGATGGCTCAGTGGGTTAAGCGCTCACTTTGCAGCCCCAGGGACCGAGGATCGAATCCCGGCCCCGGCCCATGTGGACCCATATGCTGAACAGGGGAGTGCCCCCAGTTCGATTCTCACTGGGGTGAGACCCCAGCCCAGTTCCTGCCCTGTGCAGCCCTGCGCCCACCTGTGGAATGAAACTATGTGGAAAAATCAATGAAGTGCAACTGTGCAGACTGCTCTGGGCCCTCCCCCTTCTCTCTGTCTCTGTATCTCTCTCTCTCTCTCTCTCTCTCTCCCTCTCTCTCTCTTTCTCTCTCTATCAAAAACAATAAAAATAAATCTTTAAAGAGTAAAACTATTAACAAGTCTCCTTCTTGGTATCTATCCCAAAGAACCACTGGCCACATAGTCCTAAGGAACTTTGAATATATATATATTCAAAGGATACAAAGGATGTTTTTTGCCACACTTTTTATGATAGCAATAATGTGAGGAAAAATGTAAATGACTAGGGAAATGGATAAATTAAGCATTACAGGGGGGTTAAAAAAGAACAAGGGGGGCTGTCTTTGAACTGACATTAAATAATTTTCAAGACATAGTCTTGAGTTGCAGCATAAAACATTCGATATAATACAGTTTGTTTTAAAAATACATATATCACACATAAAAAAATCAGTACCAAATTCTTTATAGATATGGATCTGAGAGCAGTGGAAAGGAATGGATGGTTAAACACTATAATACTAATAGCAGTTCCTCCCAGGGAGAAGCCTAGAATTGCAGTTCAGGTCAAGAGATGAGAAGCAGGCTCCACCTTTATGGGTTAGATCTAATGTATTCAATGAAAAGGTAGATGTACATTAATTGCATAATTAAAATTTTTTAAAGAGTTATACTTAAATATATTTAAACAGAGACCATTGTAAGTGAATTCACAATAGCTTCTTTTTTTTTTTTTTTTTTTACAATATGTAATTTCTCAATCAACAGACAAAAAGACATGCTAATCCGTGAAAATTGTTGAGGCACAATGGGCCTTATAATCATGTAACTAGTGACCTCTGTCCTTAGCCACATGCCTCTTTATGTAATTAACGGCTGTGCTGGTGAGGTTGGAAGAGCAATATGGCACTGTTTGGATCTGTAAATCCTGGATGCATGAGGTCCATGACTAAATTAGGATATTACCCCAAAGTGAGCATTAAGGAGAAAAGTGTCATACGGACCTGCTGCTGCCACAGAAGTTAATGTAAGAAAGATAATAAAGCACAGGCTCTCACTGTGAGAGCTGCCTTTACTTGCACAACCAACTATAAAATGGACCCAATGCAAAGATTAAACAACCAAAAAAAGTTTTTTGACATATTTCTTGTATCTTTGTCACATATTATTTCCTGTCTTTGAAGATTCTTACTATTTGGTATGGGATAAAAATATTGGCTGTTTTATATTACCACTGAAAACAAAGTATTTAAGTGTTTTTTCCTTTAGCTTCTTTGAGTTTTGTTTTAAAAAGTTGTCCAAACTTATTCAGACCTAGTGCTCCTACTGGTAGGAATTCTTACAAATACAGACTAAAGTATCTTTA
The DNA here is from genome assembly GCA_004027555.1 of Craseonycteris thonglongyai. Lineage (NCBI taxonomy): Eukaryota > Metazoa > Chordata > Mammalia > Chiroptera > Craseonycteridae > Craseonycteris > Craseonycteris thonglongyai. The sequence goes on along the minus strand of PVKE010027749.1, from coordinate 16,055 downwards.
CATTCAAATCATTTTTTAGCTGCTAATGACCCTGTGGGATTCCAGGAGTAGGCTGACCAGAAGTACCGTTTTAAATGGTACCAAAAACAATGGTACTGTCCCATTTCAAATGGTACATATGGTCAGCCTACTGACACCTTGAATTTAGCCCCATGAGACTAGGCGGAACTGAGGGCCCATGGAGAAGAGGCCCAAGGAAAGGTAATAGGGAGATACGTGGCCTTAAATAATCAGACACCAACTGTGAAATAGCCATGCACAAGCCTAAATACACACACTGTTCATAACTGGGTTCAGCCTCCTTCAGTTCAAAAACTTTTCAGACCACCATGAATGTATCTTTGTCAAGAGAGAAAAAGGGACACCAGCTAGTGTGTACATTTAAAATGAGAAATGTCTTTAAAATAAGGAAGGTCAAGTTCTTCCATAACTACAAATTCATGCACAGTTCTGGAATTAGCCAGAAGGAAGAAGTTCTGCAATGCCAAGCCAAAGTAGTCAGGTATGATTTGGAACTATCTGTGCACTAGTTTCCAGGGTATCAAGAGTTCTCAGGGGTATGCCAGAGTCTAGTTTGACAAGGCAATGTGAAGAATCACTTCTCATTTTGAATCAAACCATTAAAAACAAAACAAAACAGATCAATCATAATGTCAATGAGAAAATCAAAGCATTATGGATATCAGTGCCTGTCAGTGAGATTTAAACCCATGTTGCTGATCAAAATCCCAAAACACAGGATTAGAGAAGATAGTTCTTATTCAAAGAAAAGAAACGTGCTCAGAAGTCATTGGAGGAATTCTCTAGATGCTTGCTGTAGAAGATAGTTTCCCATCATTAAAACACATACATACACACACACAATCTCCAGGTACGTAAATGTTTTCATACAGATTTAAACATTTTATTCAATCTGCAATGTCATTTCTCAGACATTGGTTGAAAAGCACTGACTCCAGAACCATGTGGGAACAGGAAAATGTGGGAGCTCTTTTTAAGAGACGATGCATTAACTTTAGAAATGCCAACCAGGCAAAGCCCTTAGCTGTTTTTCCCCGTCTCCTCATAATAAGCAGCATTGTATATTTTGTCTACTCAAAGTGTAACAAGTTTTAATATTATCCCTCCAAGCAAAGGAACATTTTGTATCGACAAAAACATTCTTATTAATCTGAACAAAAGTATCTCATTTATTGTTCCCTATTAGAAACAATCTTGGTTTAAATATTGCAATGAAAGGTGTATTGCATTTGGAGTTAAACCTTGAGTTCTCATTTTGGCATATGGCTTAATTGTTCTCAGCCATGCATTAAGATCTCCACCTGATGCCAAATGGGTTGGCACTTTTGGAAGATATGGCTACATATAAACAGAGAGTGGAAATTTGGTCCAGGATTCCATTAAGAGCATATGTCATCACACAAGTTAGAAACTAAGCATTACAGGAGTGTTATTGCAGCAAAGCTTTTTACAAATCGACAATTTTTCCACTTGATAGAAGAGGAAACAAATTATAATAGCAATAGCTACCATCAATGGAGAATTTTGCCATAATGCATTCTCTCATTGAATTCTCAATGCTACTTTGTGAGAACATCATCATTACCTGAGGATATCAGATACTATCATTATGCCATTTAGAAAGGAAAAAACTAGGGCTGGGAAAGACTAAGGATTTCCTTTAGATCTGCATTCAAATGTCACCTTATCTGTGAGGTGTTACCTTTATAAAATTGTAACTCCTCCCAGCACTCCCACTCCCACTCATCTACTTTTATTTTTATCCCAGCCACTTATTTCCATCCAATACATCATATATTTATATTTTTGTTGTCTATATCACCCTTCTAGTATATAAGCTTCTAGCATATAAGGAGCTTTGCTTTGTTTCGTGCTATATCCCCAGCACAGAGTGTACCTGGAACATAGTTGGTGCCCAATAAATATTTGATGAATAAAGAAATTGTTAAAGTGGGGAAGCCCGGATGGCTCAGCAGGTTAAGCGCTTACTTTGCAGCCCCAGGGACCGAAGATCAAACCCCAGCTCCAGCCTGTGCAGACCCATATGCTGAACTGGGATGTGCCTCCCATGCAGGGGGCCCCCAGTTTGGTTCTCACCCCCGCCCCCAATTCAGCCCCTGGCTCAAGGGGTTGTGCTTCCCATGTGGGAGGCCACCAGCCCAGTTCCCACCCTGGGAAGCCCCTACTCACCTGTGTGGAATGAAACCATGTCGCAAACTGATGATGTACAACTAGGGAGACTGCTCTGGGCCCTCCCCCTTCTCTCTGTCTCTATCTGTCTCTGTCTTTCTCTGTCTCTGTCAAAAAAAAAAAAAAAGCAATAAAAGAAGTCTTAAAAAAAAAAAAAGAAAGAAATTGTTAAAGAAACCTGCCCAGAGCTACAAGCTGGTAATTTCTGGAGCCAGTATTTGGGCCCAGCACTAGAACTCTTAAGCACACACTTTTAACCACTTTGCTATCACTTGATGTCACTCCATTTTTTCTTTCTGAAGTAGCAGTGTCCAACCTTTTGAATTCCCAAGAATTGTCTTGAGCCACACATAAAATAGACACTAACACTAATGATAGCTGATGAGTTAAATAAAAAAGAATCACAAAAAATCTTATTATGTTTTAAGGATTTGTATTGGGCCTCATTCCAAGCCATCCTGGGCCACAGGCTTAAACATGCCTATTCTAAAGAATCAGCTTATTTTATATCAGTATATTTTCCAGGAATTCCAGGACATCCTTAATTTTCCCTGTTTACCTCCCTTGCTATGACTACACTATGAGGATGCTTATTTGAAGGACACAGAAGTTTTAACACACGGGCTTTATGCTCAGCTAACTGCTCCTTGAATCCCTCTATATTTCACTTCACCAACAATGAGTATTCTTTTATTCCAGCTCTAACTCTAGTATTCTAAATTCTTAAAACAGATATTCACAATATGTCAAATAACCCCCAGTGAGTCTAAATGATGGCAGACACCTCCCAACCAATTCAATTAATTTTAATTGAATTAAATTTTAAAATTACTATGTATATTATATCCCACATTTTGTCTTCCTGAACTCCTGCCTTAAACAGAAAAACAAATAAACAAACAAAAAACATCTTGATAGAAAAGTCTGCAAGAAAATACACAAAAAATATTAACAGATGTGGCCTTTGAAACCAAGAATGATTATTTTTCTTTTTACTCTTCTGTATTTATTATATTACTTTTATAATGGAAAAATATACTTTATTCAAAAAAATAAATCTAAAAACAAAATAAAGACATATCCTATATAACTTTTAGGAAAATAGAGTTATATCAAGGAAGTAACAATTCATTTGTTCTATAATTCTTAAGTGCCATTTTGTGATAGGCACTGTATTATTCCTAAAAAAAAAAAAAAGGATGACTATCAGTTTTTGTTTTACAAAGTTCAAAATCATCAAGAGTCCAAGATAAAAAACTTTGCTAGATTTTCTTTTACTTCAAGAATGAGTTAGATTTAATGGTAAGATAAGAAGAAGAAAGACTCAGCTGCCCCCTCCAGCCCTTTATAACATTTACTTTTTCCATAGACTGTTGGGTTTCATTCTCCTCCTAATGCTGGTGAATGTACTCACATGAGTCCACTTACCATTGATTCAGTTGAGGGTATTGATCAGAAGGTAGACGCATTTCTCACTAATACAGGGTGGGATTCTTGGTTTGGGATTCTCTCCCTTTCCTTTCTCCTTAATGGTGGTCCCCTTGACCCTCTCATTCTCCTGGTCCCCGGAGTCTCTTCCCCACCTGATCATTTATCCACCAGTGCTCTCAGCCATAGCAACAGCTAACTTCATTGGGCCCATCCTCTCAGATTTGGCTGCAGCAGGAGCAAAATGCCCCACAAGCGAAGGGGCGAGAGGACAGCAGGCAGGCTCTTCTGCAGCCCCAAGTTCTTGACTCATTAAGACTCTTGGTGTCACCTAGTCTTCCAAAAACAATAGGGCAGTAATTAGCTTGGCTTGGCCAGTCAGCCAACCCTCTATAAAAAGCAATAAAATGGAAATAAATGAAAAACAAAATAGGTTTACAAGTAACATGCCTTTAAACATTTTATCATCATTTAAAATGAGAAGGTTTAGACTTTTAATTACATAATTAATAGCCCAAGAAGCTACTTGTCTGGACAGAAGGCATAGCAGCTTCAAGCACCAGAGTGAGAGTGCCTAGGAGCAACTTGGGCGTGGCAAGGTGCAAATTATAAATTCTTTTATGGACACCAATGATGTCTAAAAACCTCTGATCTTCCTCATGAATCTGCCTCCAGAAAGTGGTAAGTGTTCTGCTTTCCCCAGAACAGCTAGCAGGAGTGACAGCCTAGGAACCTCACAAGGCAAAAAGCAGACAGTCCTTTACCTTCACTGGAAGCAAGAATGTTTATTTATTTCTGGACATTGGTACCCACCTCACAAACACCCTTGTTCCATTTTCAGTAAATGTAGGTGTGTGTGTGTGTGTGTGTGTGTGTGTTGGGGGGGGGGGAAGTGTATGTATAATTTCAGGATATATGCATTTCGATTTTATATATTTGTAAGTATACACACACACACATAAATAAACCAATCACAAGCCAAACAAACATAAATGTCACTTTAGCATCAATGCTAGAGTTCCATTTAATGATGGTCCTGTTGGTGGTATTCCCATGGTCACGTTTAAGGAGGTGCTGCAACTATGGTGTTTTGAGTCGGGCAGGACCAGTGAGTTGTGCCAAGACCCTAATGACGAACCAAAGCGGAATGACAGAAAAACCAAAAAAGGAAAGATCCAAAGCTAAGGGACCATGGCCAGGTAAGAAGTGAACTCCTAAGGGAAGTGGGCAACCGTACAAACAACAATGTGCAAAAGGTCAAGGTGACCTCCAGCTCAGTGTAGAGCAGCACGTACGCTGTTCTGAGTTGCTGAGCAGACACAGCACCTGGAAACTCCAGACCAGCAAGTGTCAACATGCTAATTCTAGGATATCCTGGTTCAAAGCAGGATCCAGCCCAGAAAAAGTCTCCAGAAAGGGTTCAGGAGCATGTGTAGACCCAGCTAGCAGGCTATACTTCAGACCCCATTTTCCGAGGACAAAATAAACAGTGTGAGGAGAAAGGCCACAGCTCTCAGTGCAGTACTCAGGTTCACCACCATCCCAGCCGCAGGGAGAGCCGGGGAGGCAGGAGGAAGCACAGCTGCTCATTTGCTAATACCCTCCAAGCCTTGACCAGGATTGGCTTCCGATCCAAACCTGTTCGTGGAAGGTCCTTCACATTACAGCAGAGCTGGGAAAATGTGTGTGGGGGTGGGGGTGGAGGGAGTGATAGGGAGGGAGGGATTAGGGCAGGGGGGGCATGTACTGAGAGAAATAAGAGACTGACTTAAGATGTGTTGAGATTCATCAGTGAAGATTTTCAGCACTCTGGCATAAACTGAAAGGTCCCAGTGGAAAAGGAAATGTATTGAAATAACCGTGCCAGTTATTAAAATTTGACATCTACCCTAGCCTGAGAATTGGTAGGAAACTGCTTTTAAACCCTTTTGTGTGTCCTGACTGAGCATTTGTGTGAAAATGAATACAATGAATTCCTCTGTGTGTCTCTGCTATCAGTAGACACAGGGAACACAGACCTGGGTAAGATTAGGGGCCAGGGCAACTGTCTTCCAGGTTCTATGTGGAGCCGCCCTCCAAAGCCAGAAGAGAATACACTCAAGACTAAGAGTTTTAACAAGCTACCATTTGACACTTTGGGGTGAATCCAGTGGTGACATCTGCTCTTGGCCAGGGGTTTCCTAATCAGCTTCTGAATAAGTGCTTCATTAGCATTATTTTATTGCATCTGGATCTGTGTCTAAAAGGTTAGTGGTATTTTGTTTTACAACATGAGGGGAATTTGGTGCCTTGGAAACAGTGTCTAACCCAGACCATCGGCCAGTGGCTTTCAACTCAAGCTACACATAGAATCATCTGGAAAGTTTTGTGATTTTTGTTTTAAATACTAGTACCAGGGCTCCACCCTTGGAGATTCTGACTGTGTTTGTTTGGGGTAGGCAATATGCCAGGACATGTTTTAAAAGTTCCACCGGTGATCCTTCTGTCAAGCAAAATTGACAGCATTGCTTCTCAAACTCTAATGTATATATTAATCCCTCGGGATCTTGTGAAACACACAGATCCTGATCCAGTAGGTCTGGAGTGAAGCCTCTGATTCTGAATTTTTAACTAGCTCCCAAGTGATACCCAAGGTGTTTGTCTGCAGGCCACACACTGAGGTGTTAGAATGGGGGTCGGGGGAGGTCATGAAAGAGGGTCCATACTCATTTCCTCTCAGGGATATTATTAGGTGAGTCCCCCTGACAGGGTAGACTCCTCCTCCACGCCCAGGTCTGTGGGTCTTCCTTAGCCAATTCTCAAGTTGAGCATATGCTCCCAGAGCTCAAAATGACCTTCTGAGTTGGCTATGACAATGAGCAATCATGCAAATGTCCATTAAGGCCTCAAGTCAATCAGTGCAACACTAATGAGGATCCAAGAGTGAGCAAATAAGAGTCAAGCAGTGAGCTTAAAAAAAAAAAAAAAAAAAGAGTCTGCCTTTGGTTTCGCTTTGGCTCTGTGCTTAAGGGGAAACTCCGGAAGCGGAAGCGTGTGCAGCCCCGACTTGGTCAGATGGTGAGCACAGGCTGTGATGAGGCACGCCAAAGTGGGGGGCTCTGTTTATACAATGGGGCTGAGTCGAACTCACCACACAGTCCACCGATTCCCGCAGACCTGAGCCTTGGTTACTTAAAGAATGGACTTTGTGAGGTCCCCCTGCAGTGACTGACACTGTCTTATGTCATCACCTTCCTGACCAACTACTGTTCCTGGTCTCCCTCCCCTGATCAGAATGAATTCCACACGGTGTGACCTCCAGATCCATGTGGTGCCTCAGCCGTCCCTCCCAGGACATGCTTCTTTCCTCTCCTCCCAAGCTCAGCGGCCACCTCCTCACCTGGCCTTTCAGATGGCATCTCCCCACCTGGAATGGTCTCCCTTGTCTATTCCCAAAGACTGCAGTTCTCATACATTTCAGGGCCCAGCTCCAATCCTATCTTTCTTGTCACAGCTTCCCTCACCCACCTGCCCACATGCCTTCCTGGGCACTTAAGGAGCATTCCCTGGTGTCCCTGGTTTAACATGCCCTGTTGCTCCCAACTTGTCATCTTTTCATGTCCTCTCTAACCACACAGAGAACTTCTGGCTGGCAATACTGTGCTTATACTTTCTTACACTTCCTGTACCCAGTACAGTTCTTTGTAAATAAAAGCTAGATGCTCAGTAAGATTTGTCACACATTTGCCACAGAGCTCACCACAGTTGATGAAGCTGAGATTCCCAGAGGAAAGATTCTCAGGAGTTTCCACGCACAGACAGGAATTCCCACCGTTAACAAAAGTATCCATCATCTTAATGGCGTGGCTCCCTCTCTAAGCTGGGGATATTTGCCATTATGTGGCACCAATCAGTCCCTGTTCTGGATCTCCTCAAAGACCTATGCTTTATTCTCCAATGACCCTCATGTCCAGGCCAGCTCTTACGCTGGGATGTGCATCCAGTTCAATAATCTAGTCTTCAGGCCTATGAAATTTTTACTCCCTGTAAGGAAATCAAAGATCTTTGCAGGACCAGGTCCTCAGTCTGTTCCTCTGAAGAGAAAAACAATAATAGGGTGTGGTCAGGAGAAAAGTAGAGACCCAGCCAAATGTCTCCTGGAAAAGCTACTCATCCAGGTAGAACAAACAGGTATGGCCATTCCACTAGCTCTGAGCGTAACTCTGCCCCAATGCAAGATGACAGATACATATGTGTAGGAATGCCATCCAATGCCTTCTATCCAAGAACCACCATCAAATTTTTCTACAGGGGGAATACTTGTCCAAAAAAATACACAAAAGCAAGGGAGACTGTGGATGTGATCACTGGAACGCACCATGGGAATATTGGGGAAGCAGAACCTTGTTGAGGGGTCGGAGGAATGTCCTCGTATACTGGGAGTCCTTGGCAAACAGCAAAAAAGAGATGAAATGCATTTGCTGCACAATTCTGATTCTCCCCCAGGGCTCAGTGCACAAAGTCCCCACTCCTTTCTCCCTTAGGACACTGGCCTTAAAGTCCTGCCCTTGGTTTCACACATGACTTGCCTTAGCCAGGTTCTGCATTGGCCTCGGCACTAAGGCTGTTCCTAACCCTCCCCCACTGCCCTTGGGCTCCTCTGGTTTCACACTTCTTCCAGGTCCCAGCCCTCCCACATTACAGAGAGGAAAGAGAGAAATTCCGTCAAGTTTGAGGGAGGAGAAGACACTGCAATTAAATTGCTAATTAAAGAAGTGCCAACCTGAAGAAGCTAATTTGCACTGAGCTGTTTAAAATATCTAGCAACAGATCAGGCAGGAATGGAGGTATACCTCTTGTATGTATCCGCCCACTGGCTTTCTTTCAGAGCAGCAGCTATCAATAATTGCATGCAGGGGACCATCTGATAGGAAATGAACCCCTGGGCCTTGGAATGCCAGCATTCCCCACTGCTCTGTTTTCCCAGTTGTCAGCTCTGTTTATCAATTGTCCATTTATAGCAAATCCAGCACCTGCTATGAACACCTCATCCTGCCAAGTGTTGGAGTGCATCTCAGAAAGAGCCACTATAGACTTTTTCAGTTCTTTTTAACCTTTTCCCAACCCTGGAACTTGAAAATTTGCATAGGAATTCTGAGGGAGGACATATTCTGTATAGAAAAGGCTAGACAGTCTATTAAAAGGTAGCAGTTTGCTCCACTAAAAAAAGAAAGAGAGAGAGAGAGCACATCATTATTCTCTCGGGAGACACTGCTCTCTTTCTGAACAAGTCTGACATTGGGACACATTTAAAATAACACCGAAAAAAATTCATCAGGGTTAAAATGCTCTGGAGAAAAGTTAAGAGAGTCTGGTTTTTAAAACTCCATTATATAGCTTTTTAGCTAGCTGTCAATACTGCCACTTAGCAGATAATTCTGCCTGCTCCCCAAAACCATTATGTAAAATATATTTAAAGACCTTCCCAGTGCTGGAAACCCAATATATGACCTAGATTTGGTTGTTTTGTTTTTTCTTCTTCTTTTTTCCAAGTATTCATTTGCAAAGTGCCTAGAATTAATTCTCAAAGTTCCACTTCTCCCTCTAATTGCAATATACTTCTGTTGGTTTTGTTCCTCGTAAAACAAAATAAAATCAATGGCACACACAGAAGATTCAGAATATTTGTAAAGTGCAGGTTCATGGTTTCTAGAGGGTTGTGAAAGTCAAACCAGATGCTATGATGGAAAGAAACATGCAGGTAACCCTGGGGAGGTGGGACGACCCCTGGATGCTTCTCCAGTTTACACCTCACCACAATAATCCTTCTCAAGCATAAGATTGTCACCCTTTTTAACGCTATGAAGGAAACCCTGGTTATGACCACGTGGCAGAAGCAGCTGGCTGAGGGGGTGGCATTCCTAATCCCCAGCTCTGCATGCAGCTGAATGAGTGGTCCCATATTTTTATTGGACGATTCAATGGCTTAATATTTCTTAAAGAAATGTTGAGATTTCTGGATATAAAAGACAACCCATGCAAGGTTGTTATTATTATTAGTGGGCCAGCAAATTAGGTGGTCATGGGATCAGGAAAAACAGAAACGATTCAATAGAATTTAGAGCTTGAAATTAAACACCCATGAACTTTAAAAAAACTTGCTCTGGACAGTGTGCTTTCCTTTTCATGGGCCAGAGTCCTCAGCATTCCAGTCTGGGATAGCTTGTAGCTTTTTGTAAACTTTTTTGTAAAGCTTTTTGTGCTGTTTATAAACTCATAGATTAAGGTAATCTTAGAGTATATACGCATCCATTATTTCTTCCCAAAATGGAATTGTGCTTAATCAGTTACATGCTATGCCAATGCAGATCATTCTTGCTTACTTTTTGGTCGTTCGACGGCCATCTGTTCACCAACCTGGATTCTTTCATTCATCACAGAAGTCGGGCTCCATTACTTGAGATGATCTCTGAGATGCCCCTGCTGAAGAAAGGAATGTGCAGATTAGGAGACTACAAATCAGTTTGAAAACTCAATGACTCCTTCCCATAAATCTGTGCTCTTAATATTAAAAATCATTTGGAGGTGCTGAAATGAAAGAGAACTGATAGCTACAGAAAATAGCAGCCCTAGTCTTTATGGGGCACGGATTAGTAGTGAAGAAGGGCTGCGAAGATTTACATCCATATTCTGCTACCAAAAATAGAAAAGAGGAAATCTTTGTAGCTAAAGAAGGCCTCAGAATAACTGCGAGAGCCCAACTAGAGCTACATGGGCAGGAAGCAATGCTCAAGTGGCAGTTTTGTGTTGCCTTTTTTTCCCCTCCCTGGTGGCTTCCACATTCATTCTGTTAAAAAGATAGCTTTCAAAGACTTCCCTTCATCACAGGCACGCAGGCCCTCACAGCCACCCTTTCCGCAGCAGCTCCGGGGACTGGCGCTGAATGTCACTTCCACACAGCCCTTGGGTTTGGTGTTTCCCCCCCGTGGATCATTTCAATCTGTTTAAGGCTGAACAGTGAACACTTCATACACCATGTTACACAGAGAGACCTCAGTAGAAAATGGTTGGCTGAGCAAACATTTCTTTTCTGTTTTGCTTTTGATAATTTTACTTTTCAACTCAACCTAGTTTTCATCCTTTTAATATTTTTTTATAGTCATGAAAATCAATGCACCAAACCGGAGGCTTATTATCCCTTGCATGCTTTGAATACCACTATAAAACCATATATTTGAATCTATCTTGGAAAGGCATTCAAGTTAGAAGAGGTTTTTTAGAAACAAGAGGGTGAGGGAGCTTTGGGGTGGCCTGTGGGACAGCTGGAGAGACAGAGAGGGCAAGAGTGACTAGAAGAAGACCAGGTTGATGGGTGATGATGAGGCCACTTACAGGCCCAAGAATGAAACACAGGGTGTGGAGGAGCATGGAGATTATGAAGACAGCAGAGTCTCTGCCAACCATACAGCACCTTCTGTGATGTAGCAAAGGGACCCCTTCTCCTAAGCACACACAAACTACATGAGGGCACGTAACTAGATTTCAGCCCTCATTTTCCCTTTGGCCGGGCACCCTTCTGCAAGGCACAGTCTATACCACATTATACGTAGGCTCAGAAACAATGAGGGCAAGGCAGGTCCAGCCCTGCATGGCCCCCCACCCACCTGTGTGGAACAAAACCATGTCTAAAACTGATGACATACAACTATGGAGACTGCTCTGGGCCCTCCCCCTTCTCTCTGTCTCCCTCTGTCTCTGTCATAAACAATAAAATAAATCTTAAAAAAAAAAAAGCTTCTATCATGGATACAGAAAACAGATCTGTGGTTGGCACAGGGTAGGGGCAAAATGAGTGAAGGCGCTCAAATGGTACAAATTTCCAGTCATGAGATAAATAAGTTCTGGGGATATAAAATACAACCTGGTAACTAAAATTAACAATACTGTATTGTATATTGAAAGTTGCTAAAGAGAGTAGATCTTACAAGTTCTCATCACAAGAAAAAAAAATGTAATTATGTGTGGTAATGGATGTTAACTAAACTTCTTGTGGTAATCATTTTTCAATATAGACATATATCAAATCATTATGTTGTACACCTAAAACTAATACAATTTCAATTATATTCATAAAACTGGGGAAGGGGTAATAAATAAATAAAAGCTCTAAATGACTTCTGTTCTAAAACAAACCAGACTCCTGAGCATTAGAACCAGACCTGGTAGGAACATTTCAGAAAACTGCACTGCCATTTTACCCTCTGAAATAGATTCTCTAAACATACTCATGGAATGAGGCTTCATGTATTCTTTATATTTTAATACCGTCATCCAATATAATACCTTTTGCATAAAATGTTCACTATTGCTTCATTTGTTACGTTTCACCCAAATTCTTGAGTAAACAGCAACCTGGCTTCTCACTAATTACTGCCACGCTTAACTCAGGCAGGTTTTTCTGAATCTTCTATTCTTACGTGGAGATGGTGTCATGGACACTGATCATCTCTGTCCATACTTGTCATCTACTTTGTCCCCAAACTACTCTGTGATGCCAGCAATTCCACTTCTAGATCTCTACCCTAAAACAAAATCCTATATATGTAAGACGTGCAAAAAACTTTGTGGCAGCAGTTTGTTATTTTTTAAGTTAGAAACAACTTTTGGAGAAATGGATTTAAATGCTTTGCGTCAAAATGAATGAATTAGATGTACACATTTCAAGATGGAAAAATCTCAAAATATATTGTCGAATGAAGAAAATCGAACTGGAAAAGACTGTTTTAGTATGCCAGTTGTCTCAATCTATTTGGGCTGCTACAACTAAATACTACAGATTGGATAGCTTATAAATGACAGATGTATTTCTCACAGTTATGGACGTTGGGACGTCCAAGGTCATGGTGCCAGTAAAGTTGGGTTCTGATAAAGGCCCTCATCCAAGTGGCCAGTTGCCAACTTCTCACTGTGTTCTCACATGGTGGAAGGATCTGGAGATGGATAGTGGTGATTTTGCACAATAATGTGAATGCACTTAATGTCACTGAATTGTACACTTAAAAGGGTTAAAATACTAATTTTCATGTTACATATATTGTATCATAATAAATTCCTTTTCCGTAGGTAGGACAGATAAACCAAAAATGGCAAAATGCTAAAATTAAAATTGCTTTAAATCTATTGCTAGGTTTACAGATGGTCTATTTCATTAGTTTATGTACTTTTCTTTGTATTTAAAGTGTCTCCACTTCATTTTGGTCAACTTGTTATAAAATTGAAAGGAAAGTTTTTCTTAAAATTATTCTGACCCTGATTGTCAACTAGAATGATGAGGATATGGGATAAGGTACTAAAGGTTGTCTCTTTAATAATTTGATTAGTTTCCTTTGATCAAAAATAGTGTTTCCCAAATTTAATGTGCATACAGATTACCTAGAGATCTTATTAAAATGCAGATTCTGATTCAGCTGGTCTGGGGAGGGGCCTGAGATTCTCTGATTCTAACAAGCTATTTGACATCAATGCTGCATGTCCACAAACACAATTTGAGTAGGTACTAAGAATGATAGCATTCTACATATATTATCTTTCACCTGAAAGTTTCTTCTTAATTACATACTTCTAGATAATAAAGGGCTGAAGCCAGACTTGATTACTCTTACATAAAAAAAATCATCATGTAATTTAAGACTACCTACTGTAAAGCAAAATCACAAAAAATTAAACCCTAACTATTAGTGAAGATATTTCACAAAGACTACATTGCCTATAAAAATCCTAAATTTGGGGAATCCAGGATGGTTCAGTGGGTTAAGTGCTCATTTTGCAGTGCCAGGGACCAAGGATCGAATCCCGGCCCCGGCCCTGGCCATTGCAGACCCATGTGCTGGACTGGGGAGTTCCCCCAGTTCAGTTCTCTCTCTGTCTCTGTATCTCTCTCTCCCTCTCTCTGTCAAAAACAATATAAAAGAAAATTCCTTTAAAAAAAAATCCTAAATTCAAAACTTTGATCAGCTGTTAAAATTCTTAATATATGCATAGCATGGGACATATTAATCCCTCTTCCCCAAACAAGCTGTGAAAGAGGAACACTATAGCACAAATTTCCATCGATGGCAAGTTACTTCACTTAATTATATAGTCCTTAAGTGGTCTTTTATTATTTTCTAAATTCCAGGATAATCCTAGGTTGGGAACTAATAGTTTCACCTACTATAAAATGACTAATTGCCTAAAATTGAAAAAGCCCCTAGGAGATTTCTTACCAGAATTGTTTAGCATCTGTTAGGTCTGGTGGGCCCAAAGGGGCCAATCTATTTAACTAAATTAAAGATTCAGGAGTTATAGCACTCCCAGAATTGATACAAATGCAACCCATTCCATTGCCAGAAACAGAGAAATCTTCTACATGTCCCAGCTAATCCACCAGGCCACTGGACTTCTCTTCAAAAGCAAATGGTGGCGTTATCTACATAAGTATAGTTAATTAGGAGTAAGCTGATTTCAGGCATAATTTTCCTACTGCTGAGTTTGTTTTTATTGCATCCAGCAAAGTTTTAAATAACATAAGGCTATTGGAAGCATGCACTAATCTTTCATCGGCCTGTGATTTCAGAAGCATGAATCGTCTTTAGTTCAAACTGAAAATTTTGACAGATATCCTAAGTCAATGGTTCTTTGGACTCTGTACCCTGCTCTTCCAAACAGAAGAGTAGTTATAATAATGACACATATATAAAAGTTAACCTTAATGGTACCTTAACTATTCCAAGCATTCTTCTATGTTTTTTTTTTATTGATTATCTCATTGAATTCTTACAACAACCCTGTGAGGGAGGTATTATCTCCAACTCAGAGTTAGGAAAAAGAAGACTCAGAAAATTGAGTAACATATCTAAAGCCACAAAGTAAGTAGGAGTTTCTAACTCTAGAATTCTATTCTTCACCATGATACTTAATTACTAATTTTAATAGTAATTGCTAGGGGAAGCTGGGATGACTCAGTGGGTTAAGTGCTCACTTTGCAGCCCCAGGGACCGAGGATCGAATCCCAGCCCCGGCCCGTGTGGATCCATATGCTGAACTGGGGAGTGCCCCCAGTTCAGTTCTCACCGGGGTGAGACCCCGGCCCAGTTCCTGCCCTGTGCAGCCCCAAGCCCACCTGTGGAATGAAACTATGTGGAAAAATCAATGATGTGCAACCATGGAGACTGTTCTGAACCATCCCCCTTCTCTCTGTCTCTGTATCTCTCACTCTCCCTGTCAAAAACAATAAAAATAAATCTTTAATAGTAATTGCTAAACCCTGGTCACAAAGGGTATCAAGCGGGGCTGCTCCTAACTGCTTGATAGAACTACGGTGAATTGGAAGCATGTCTCTTTCTTACAGCAAGCATCTTCCTCAATAATAGGTCTTTGTTCACTCCCATTTAGAATAGTCATTAGAAACATATGGGCTTACTAGCTAATTTCTGTCAAAAAAAAAACAACAACTCTATATTTGGCAGGCAATCAGCATTTAAGTGGGAGATCACAATTCTTCTATTGAATCATTCAGTTCAGTTTGACCACTTTGGGTAGTTAATATCATAAAAGCTAAAATCTATGGGTGTGCTGAGGTTTCTTTTTGAAGACTGGCTAGCTGTAATGCAGGCCTGAAAATGAAAAGCTGAGACTTGCTTTAATATCAGCACATTTTCAATTCTAAGGCAATTAAATTCCTTTCCAAATGACTTACTTGTCTTCACAAAAACTAGGCTTTTCCTTCCTGGGCTTGGTTCTTCATCAGCAAATAGAAGGGCTCTATATGCATACAAAATATTAATAGCTCTGAAGGAAGTCCTATTGATTCAAGAAATACCTATCAGGGATGCCAGGATGGCCCAGCAGGTTGAGCAGTCGTCTTGCAGCCCAGGAGTCCAAGGATCAACACCCAGCCCTGGCCAATGTGGACCATATGCTGAACTGGGGTGTGCTCCCAGTTCAGTTCTTACCAAGGTGAGCCTCCTATGTGGGAGGCCCCGGTTCAGTTCCTGCCCCAGGTGACTTTCCCATATGGGAGCCCAGCTCCCACCCTGCGCAGCTCCTGTCCACCTGTGTGGAATAAAATCATGTAGAAAACTGATTACATACAACTATGGAGACTGCTCTGGGCCCTCCCCCTTCTCTCTATCTCTCTCTGTCTCTGTCTCTCTGTCTCTGTAAAAACAATAAAATCCATCTTAAGAATAAAAGTCAGAAAACAGAAAGCCCAATCTATTTCAATCCCATTTGCAGTCTTAAATTATAACTTTTATTGACAAAGTCACTATTTCAAAAAGGTATTTCTAACTAAAATATAATCCAAAGACAATTTGGTTGCCAGAAGTCAAATATCTATCTTACTCTTCTGAATTCACATAGCATATATTCATTAGGATCTAAAGGCTCTAAAGATA
>PVKE010027748.1:0-21391 GCA_004027555.1 Craseonycteris thonglongyai | reverse complement strand
ACACATGACCTCTTTTGTACAAGGTTCTCCAGTATATTTAATCCTCAGATATGAACTAAGTCAGTCAGCAAGTCATGTTTTCTAAACTCTTGGGTGTTCAGTGCTGTGAAGAAGAAGATGGGAGACCAAGAAAGCCCACTCTCCATAAGCTCCTACTCTGGTTGCAGAATGAGTATTGCCAGAGATGATGTATTTATATGGCATCCTTTAGAAGGTCTTCCATTCTGCTCGAGCTCAATCTACCTTCTCCCTTTAACCCTAAGTGCCTCAACCTGAGAAGAAGGGTCCATGTCTCTCCACAATCCCCATCCTGACTTCTACTTGGTCACACAGAACACAGCTCACACAGGATCACTGTCAACATTGACCCTCATCAAGAAAGAGAAACCTACCCAGTTCCTCGTTGTCTGACAAGGGTTTCTTTTTCCCTTTGTCTCCCCTCTGTTTTTTTTCCTGGCTAGAGAGACCCTGCAGCATCATGGAGCTGGAGCTGGTGGCACCCGCAACATCTCAGGTACCAGTAGGTTTCATGTGGAGCTGGAGCAGGAGCTGGCAGCACTGCACCAGAAGGACTCAGCCCTGCTCTTCTCTTCCTGCTTTGTGGCCAATGACTCTACTCTCTTCACCTTGGCCAAGAACCTACCAGGTAAGCCTGGGCCTGAGCTTTGTTCATGGTCGGTATCTAGTCTTTACTGTCTCCATCATTCCTTCCTTCTATTCTGAGTTCACTTTCTCCCATTTCACTTCCTTCTTACCCACCCTGCATATCCTCAACATTGGATGACTGACTAGATCCTTCTTTTCTCCCCTTGTACACATAGGCTTAAGCTGCCCACCACTGAGGAACAATGTCCAACCTCACAGAAGAGTCACACCATAAATGTGTCACCTCTCTACTCACCTTGGCTCATAAACAGTCATTTTACATCCCCATATCTGCTTTTTAAAAACTCTTTTCCCCCTTCTAAAGCCTTGTCTCTTAGTAAATAATCTTACATTGTCACATCACAAAGAAAATAGAAGTCACCAGACAGGGACTCCTTCAATTTATAGCCACCAAACCTACAAACTTTTCTTATTGTTTATCTATGCATCTTTTATTTGTTTTCTCTTACAATTTCAAGGTGCATCTCTCTTGCCTAAAACCAGTTCCTTTCTTTGCACCCTGGATCCCATCAGGATCCCACTTTCCCACTCTCAAACCAATAATGTCCTTAATTCATATGCCTGTCATCCTTCCATCACAGCCCCAACCCTGAATGACTATAACTTTCCACCTTCTCTGTCAATCCTGGCCTTACATCATGGCTCAGCTGGGAGCATTTAAATAAAAATGTGTGATTCCCAACCTCTACCAAGTCCTCTATGCTCTCTGGCAATCCTGTATCTATGGTAAACTCTCCAAGTCTCCAGGGTAGCTTTGCCAATCCCCATTGTCTTCAGCCCTCTATACCCCTAACTCACCTTCACCCACATGAACATCCCCACATAGCCTCTCCTTGCTCCTTCTCTCAGTGAAAGAGGGGTCATTTCCTTGATCCTGCTGCTGGTGCTCTGTGTCCCATTGCTCCCTACCTCCTCAGGAACTTTGATCTATCAGTTCCCTCTCTTCCCCCTGTATCTTCAGCCTCTACCTCTCTTTAAACATTGTGAATTCCCTTGCATTAAAAAAAATTTCCCTCATCACTCTAGTTCTCACCCTCTGTCCTCCTTATAAACTGGTAAAATGCTTGAGAGAAGTTGCCACATTTGCTGTCTACTTCCTCGCTTTTTTTCCTGATTCTTCAACACACTGTAAACATATTCACTTCTCAGAAAATTTTCCAATGCCATACATAATCCCAACTGTATCCAACATCTTTGGAAATGTTTTCAGTGTACCCCTTCCTCAATCATTATAAATCAACTTCTTTCCATCTTCACTTCCACCTTCCTAGCCTAGTCAAATATAATTTTCTTAATTTTACCTTTGCCCTCTTGCAATCTATTCTTCACATAAGGCAGAATGATATTTAAAAAAATAAAACCTATCTTTGTTATTCAACTGCCCCAAACCCTTTAATATAGGGTGACCAGATGTCCCGCTTTTGGTGGGACAGTCCCGATTTTTAACAATTTGCCCCACGTCCTGAGGTGTTTTTAAAAAGTCCCAATTTTTGGAAAGAATGCATGACAAGCTAGGGAACGGTGGGAGATAGACTAAATTTTTAATCAAGAAACCCCTCCCCCCCGGTCAATGGTGTCCCGCTTTACCAATGTTAAAATCTGGTCACCCTACTTTAATAGATCCTCATTGTACTTAAGGGCATATCCAATTTTTCTTTTAATTGTGGCTTCTAAAGCCCTAAATAATCTGGCCTCTACCTATCTCTTCAGCCTCATCTTTTGACATCCCTCTTCTCATTCTTTCAATTAGTAATATATTCATTTATATATTGATTCACTCACTTATAAGTCTGTTATGTTTATTCATCCATTCATTCAAGAAATGTTTACTTAGCATCTAATGTGTACTTAGCCTTATACTTGTATCAGAGACCGAAAGATAGAAAGATGTGGTTCCTGATCTCAAAAACTCCCTATCCACTTGTCGTTCATGGCTGGTCCACCAGGAAGTCACACCAGATTTCCTCAAGGAAAAGCCATCCTTTACTCTAATGAAAGACCATAGTTACTTGATGTCAGTGCAATTTGGGGGACCAGGAATCAGCTCTCTCCACCAAGTTCTTACCTCCATCTATCCTCCCAGCATTGCTCAGTAAAATGTCCTGTATTTCTCAGGTCCTAGAGAAAAGTCTACCCATCTCTGGACCTTAGCTTTCTCACTTACACATTAAAAAGATTGGATTCCATGGCCATTAATGGCCCTTCCAGCTTTGACATGCCATAACCTTATGATTCAAACTGTGAAAGTCTGCTAAGTGTCCACCCTATAAATATAAGCAGAGGGATGCTACCTGGAGGGGATAAGATTTCATCTGGATTAGGAAGAATCTAGCATCAGTCCAAATCAATAAGCATTCTCTGCAATAAACTCCTTTCCAAGGTTTAATCTTATGTGTCCAGGAGAAGGAACCTAGTCTCTGTCTTCAGAAAACTCAAGAGATACTTGAGAAATTAAAATTTCCTCCATCACAAAAATAGAGGCCAGAGCAGCACTAGAAATTATTAAAGGGAAAGGTATAGGGGTCATAATTTCAGGACAGGGGAGTTCTTCCAAGGAAGGAAGAGTTGTCACAAAGGCTTCCAGAGGAAGGGAAAATAGAGCAGGATCTTCAAAGGGAAGAAAGGGTTAACTCTCTGCCCCTGTCAAATCTGTCCTGAGGTTGAAGTAGGTATACTGGGACAGAAGCTTAAGAATTGTGCATCTTGTTCCTCAGGGTGCGAGATTTACTCAGATGCGGGCAACCATGCTTCAATGATCCAAGGTATCCGCAACAGTGGAGCAGCCAAGTTTGTCTTCAGGCACAATGACCCTGACCACCTGAAGAAACTTCTAAAGAAGTCCAACCCTGAGACACCCAAAATTGTGGCTTTTGAGACTGTTCACTCCATGGATGGTATGTATATGTGTGAGTGTATGTTTACCAACATTGGTCTTACAAAAACCATGATGATAATGATTACAGCTAACATTTACAGAGAGTTTATTATGTGCCAAGAAAAATTATTAGTATTTTATCTATATTAATTTTCAGAACCTTCACAATTCTATAAGGTAGGTACTATTATTATTTGTAGTCATTTACATGAGAAACTGAGACACAAACAAGTGCAGTAATTGCTCAAGATTGCACAGCCAGCAAATGCCAAAAATCAGTATAATCAACTATTATACTGACCTTACAGGTTAAGAAATTAAAGTTCAGAGATTGCACCCAACTTATTTTGGGTGACTCAGTAAATTGGTACCAAAGTGAGTATTTTTGCACCCTAGGATGTATGATTCCAATTCCTTCACATAACACTCCCTTCATTTGAAATGCAGTGCAAATCAATAATCTCAGTGTCTGGTTTCTGCAATGGAAAATTTCATAAACTATTGATCACCTGGGAATTTTTTCAAGGTCCAGTAAGCAGCATTGTAATAAAAAGAGGTTTTTAAGTCAGATAGACCTGGGTTCAAATCCCACCTCTGACATATACTGTCTCTGTAACCTTTGCTAACTCTAACTCTCTTAGCCTCAGTTTTCTCCAAGATAAAATATCTGGTTGTAAGAATTAGAAATGACAAAAGCAATTTCATTTATTATGATCTAAGTCAGTGCTGTCCAACCTTTTGGTTTCCCTAGGCCATGATCAAAGAAGAATTGTCTTGGGCCACACATAAAATACACTAACACTAACAATAGTTGACAAACTAAAAAAAAAGTCACAAAAAAATCTTATAGTGTTTTATGAATTTGTATTGCACCTCATTCAAAGCCATCCTGGTCCACAGGTTGGACATTCCTTACTAAGTAAAAATAAATGACCTTTACCCTCCTACCTCTTTCCCCCCTAACTGAAACAATGCCCAAATCATTCCATTGTTGCCCCCTCTTGAGCAGAAATCATGTGTTTTATGCAACACCTTCTGGATTTATTAAAGGGAAGAGGTCCTCACTTCATTTCAATTTGTCACTTTTCCAACCGAAACAAAGGAGAGTTCATAGTATTCCCTGATTTAGCCAATGTAAATGCCATCAGTATCATGTAATGGTGATGCACACACTGTGGAATCAGACTGTCAATGTTCACATCCCAGCATGATAACTTACTAGCCTGGGCAAGTTTCTTAATCGATCTGTATCTCAGTTGCCTTATTTGACAAATGGAGGTGATAATAATAGAGTAGCTGAGAGAATTATTAGTAGCTGAGTGAATGAATTATTGTTGTGCCCATTCCTACATTTCTACAACTAGTGAGACTACTCTAAATATTTATTTTATTCTTTTTGACAGAGACAGAGAGAGACAGAGAGAAGGGGGAGGGCCCAGAGCAGTCTCCATAGTTGTATGTCATGTTTTCAACATGTTTTTGTTCCACACAAGTGGGTGGGGACCACGCAGGGCTGGAACTTGGCTGGGGGCCTCCCATATGGGAGGCATGCTCCCTGGAGCCAGGGGCCAAATCCGGGGGCGAGAACTGAACTGGGGACCTCCTGCATGGAAAGTGCACCCCAGTTCAACATGTGGGTCCTCAGAGGCTGGGGCTGGGGCCGGGGCCTGGATTAAATCCTTGGTCCCCAGGGCTGCAAAGTAAGCTTTAACCCACTGAGCCATCCTGGCTTCCCTTGACTACTCTAATTCATTATATCTCTAGTGAAAACCATTTTAGGACCATTCTACTTCCTCACACTTGGCAGTGAATGGTTCCTTATATTTTGATGGAAACTCTCCCTAAATTGTTAATCCTAGGGTGGAATTTCTCCAATTGAAATGATGCTTAAGCCATCACATTGTCCCCTTTGTCTTAGGCTTCATTTTCTGTGGCTGTTTCCCCTCACATTGCTCATATTCTTGAATCCTGGCCTGGAGTCTGTTTCCACCTGAAGAAGTTTCTCTATATTCCAACTTTCTGCACCTTAGAAGTTTTCAGGGATGGAGATGGTATGGGTTCTTATATATGCAGAGTAGCCAAAAAGTCTACATATGAGATTCACAGCCATTTGAAGATCTCATAAAAACTATTAGCATAGATTAAGTCTTGAATAATATGGAAATGATAAATCTGTATGGAAAATTGAGAGGAACATACAGATCATTTCTAATTCACTTTCATTTAATAGATTGAGATTAAGCCTGTATGTGGTGGGGGGTGGGTGCCCTTATGTAACAACATTAACAGAAATGAGAAACACACTCCCACAGAGACACAGAAAATACAAAGAGACAGAGGTACAAAGAAACTCAGAAAGACACAAAGGTAAAGAGAAAGAAAATTTGAAGCATAGTGACAGAGAGGTAGAGAGAAAGGGACACACACAGTGAAAAGATGGGAGGGAGAAAGGAGAGAGAGAAAAAGAGAGAGAGAACATATTTGGTGGGGAGTGACATGAAGGCAGTCAATACATATAAAGAGGTTTGGAATAGTCCCAAAGTAGTTGTGGGTCACAAATTCCATGCTGGAGTTGGAGCTGGAGAAGGTTTATGAATTCCTACCTCTATTCCTTGGCTTTGCTCAGGTGCCATCTGTCCCCTTGAGGAATTGTGTGATGTAGCCCACCAGTATGGGGCTCTGACGTTCGTAGATGAGGTTCATGCTGTAGGACTGTATGGTTCCCGGGGTGCTGGGATTGGGGAGCGTGATGGAATTATGCACAAGATTGACATCATCTCTGGAACTCTTGGTGAGTAAGTGTCTTGCACTGCCTTTACATATAATCAAGAAAGGAAACTCCTACAAGACCCTTTCCTTCCTCTTCCCCAAAGCTGTAGGCGCTATTTGGGTAGAATCCACAGCCCCATGTTGTGCAACTTCTGGATTCCCTCCTTCCATTCCCTCTTCACTGTAGTGTTGCTGAAATAAAAAAATAAAAATAATTCTTTCCTTTTTAAATTTTTTTGAGACCTCTGAACTGAGCCAAGTAGTCAGGATCTACTCATTAAGTGGAGAGATGTGCTTCTAAGCTCCTTTCCTATGCCAAATCCAAGTTTCAGTTTACTTTTACTTTTGGGCCTAACCAGCTAAAGATCCCCACTCAGCTCATACTTATCTACTCATTGCATATGGCAGGACTTGAAAGTCCTATCTCAAAGCAGCAGAATTATCAGCTCTGTCTGCCTTACCATGGAGAAATGAGCAAAGGCCAGGGAAGTGACTCTGAAGCTCTAGCTTCCACTGAACATTTTCGTGTTGCCTGGGGCATGATCCTATTTTTCTGGGGACTGATAATGGGGGTCTGTGCATATCTTCCTCCTCCCTGTCTCCAGGCAAGGCCTTTGGCTGTGTAGGTGGCTACATCGCCAGCACCCGTGACTTGGTGGACATGGTACGCTCGTATGCTGCTGGCTTCATCTTCACCACTTCACTGCCTCCCATGGTGCTCTCTGGGGCTCTGGAATCTGTGCGGCTGCTCAAGGGAGAGGAGGGCCAAGCCCTGAGGCGGGCGCACCAGCGCAATGTCAAGCACATGCGCCAGCTACTAATGGACAGGGGCCTTCCTGTTATCCCCTGCCCCAGCCACATCATCCCCATCCGGGTGAGAGCCCCACCCTTCCCATTGCCCTCCCCTCCTATCTCTTCTGGGAGCCTTCCCACATCCAGCAAACTGACACCTGCTCCTGCCATGAACTCTTTGCTTTCCTGTTACCATTTTTGAAAAATTATCAGCCATCCTGGATTAACCACTTTTTCTTGCATTAGCTATTATCTCATATTTATCAAATGATCCTGACCCTCATAATATTGAGTATCCATGACCTATAATTCACTGTTTTTCAAACTGTGCATCAAGACCACTTGTGGGTTAAAACATCACTTTAGTAGGTTATGACTAGCATTCACAAATAGAAGAAATAGAATAGAAAATGTTGGACTACATCCCACATAGTAAGTGTATAATTTTATGAGAAGCCTGTTTCAGTTTTGTATATGATTGTATGCACATGTATGTGTATATGTGTATAGTATGGTCATGGTATGAAACATAGTTCTTGCTAGGAACTGAAGTCAGAAAATATAAACTCAGAAGCCATGGAACTAGCTACTACTTTGGATTCCCAACTATGTCTGACTGTTTATTGCCTTTAATTAACTTCTTTCTTAATTAACATCTATTTGTGTATGCTGGTAAGTCAGAATATGAGGAGGATACTTTTCTGTGACTATTTTATAGATCAGAAAGAAATAGTCACTGCTCCTTGGGCTAACCCAATACTCCCTTGAAAGACTAATTTTGTAAATAATCTGTTTTTAATTAACTCTGTGACAGCACCCCAGAGGTAGCTTGAGTAATTTGTCTATTACCCAGAAACACTCCAAATTAACACAGTAGCTAAGTAAAACCGGTGTGCTTGCTCTGCAAACAGCTTTGATGCATGGTCCCCAACACCACCTCCACCCCACTCCCCTAAAAATTTGATTGTTGCCTCTGAGAAACTTTTTTTTAAGTTATTTATTTATTTATTTATTTGTTTGTTTATTTATTTATGACAGAGAGAGAGAGAGAGAGAGAGAGAGAGAGAGAGAAATACAGAGACAGAGACAGAAAGAGAACTGAGCTGGGGGAACTCCCCAGTTCAGTATATGGTTCCGCACGGGCCGGGGCCGGGATTCGATCCTCGGTCCTTGGCACTGCAAAGTGAGCGCTTAACCCACTGAGCCATCCCGGCTTCCCCTGAGAAACTTTTTGATAGATATTCTGGAACTGCCACTGACTAAGCTCCCTGTGGAAAAAAAAAAATCTGTTCCAAAATTCAATGGGGTTCCCTAAGCTGGTTCTCCCAACTACTTAATGAACCTAGTGATAGTTGGGCCAGGGCAGCAAATACTGATAGGCTTTTCTCTTGAGCCCAGGTCGGGAATGCAGCACTGAACAGCAAGATCTGTGATTTCCTGCTCTCCAAGCACAGCATCTATGTTCAGGCCATTAACTACCCAACTGTCCCCCGGGGTGAGGAGCTGCTGCGCCTGGCACCCTCCCCTCACCACAGCCCTCAGATGATGGAAGACTTTGTAGGTAAGTCCTCAACCTGGTTGCTTAGAGCACTCTCCTTTCAGCCTCAGGATATGAAGAAATTGAGAGAATTGTTGCCATTCACTTTAAAATGTATGTATTTCTGAAACACCTATTGTGTGACAGAACCTATATTAGGTTTATAAAGGAATGAGAAATGGTCCCTAGACATGTAGGGCTCCAGTTTGGTTGCAGAGGCCTTAGCAAACACAAACAATGACTTCAAGGGGTGATCAAAGTTCAGCAATGGCAGTGCATGGGGAAGCAGAAAGGAAAGGCCTGACCCAAACTATAGAAATTCAGACAGGCTTCCTAGTGGAAGTGACATCTGAGCTGAGTCTTTCAAAGGGAGTGGCATTGGACCAAGAGAAGAAAGAGGGTGTGGAAGGGGTATCCTAGCAGAGGGAATAACATGAAGAAAGGCAAGGAGGGTGAAAAGAAGCGTGGGATAGAGTAATAACAATAAGCAAATATTAATGGAATATAAGATAGTAGCAATGGCATGGGGAAGCAGAGTGTCAATCTATGAGTTAGAAAGACTACAGAAAACAGAGATTGGGTTGAGAGACTTATAGAGCTGACTGACTAGCTTGGTTTTATCCTGAAAGATGGCAGTTTAGTCAATTCATCTAACATTTACAGAATTTCTGTTGGGTGCAGTTTTTAGCACAGGGCCTAGTATAGAGAAGGTGCTCATTCCTGGTCTGCTGGGTGAAATACATGTAGGCAGTTGATGGTCTAGCAGAATAAACATACATAGAAATGGATGGTACTGGTCCAGTGTGATATGCTCCACTGATCTAGTAATTTATGACTAGAAAGGGTAGGAAAGGTGAAATTAGGAAGGCTTTATTGGCAAGAAGTCCTTGTGAGGCACCTTGAAGTGCATGTGGTTTAAATATTTATTTTTTATTGTTTTTGCCAGAGAGAGAGAGAGAGAGAGAGAGAGAGAGACAGAGACAGAAAGAGGGAGGGCCCAGAGCAGTCTCCATAGTTGTACATCATTGGTTTTTCCACATAGTTTCATTCCACAGGTGGGTGCGAGGCCGCACAGCGCAGGAACTGGGCCGGGGTCTCACCCCAGCGAGAACCAAACTGGGGGCACTCCCCAGTTCAGCATATGGGTCCGCATGGGCCAGGGCCGGGATTTGATCCTCTGTCCCCAGGGCTGCAAAGTGAGCGCTTAACCCACTGAGCCATCCAGGTTTCCCTAAGTGCATGTGGTTTGGTGTAAGTATATTCCAGAATAAGGGAATTTCATTGGCAAGGACCTTGTAATAGGAAAAGAGAGGGCATGCTTTGGCAATAGCCACTTTGTTTATCTGGAGCATAGATGGTGTAAGAGTTCAAGGAAGACAAGATAGATAGGTACCATTCATTCACTGAAAAAAAATCAAATGCTAGCCAACATTTTTTAAGTACTTATCATGTGCCAAGCACCATTCTAAACACTTTATATGTATTAACTCATCTAATTCTCATGGGATATTGATGCTACTGTTAGCATTTCCACTTTACATATGTGGAAATTGATGTATAAAAATATACAATAACTGGTCCAAGGTCAAACAGCTACTAGATTTGAACTAGGAAGTCTGCTCTATCTCCATGGTCATAACTACTTGATCTACTACCTCTCTGAGCTGATGAGACTTCTGGATCTTAGCTTAGTCCTCTCAGTTGCTCTGGGCATCAATTACAGAGTTTTCAGCACCTTCAGTTCACTGAGTGTCCATTTATACTGGGCTTTTGTAGGAAAGAAATGTAAGAGATATCCACAACGACTCCACCAATCCTTTAAACCCACAACCAACCCATCCTGAAATCTTGCAAATGTCCTCTACAATCTCTCAAATCTGTTCTCTTTTCTCCATTGATACCTTTTTTTTCAATCCATATCAATGTAATTTCTTCCTAATTTTTCTACTTCTCTTTTGCTTTCTTCTAATCCCTTCTCCATACTGACCACCAGAGGGCCTTTTATAAAAATCTGACCATTTAGTTTCTTTGCTTGAACCTCATGTTTCATTATTGTTTCCTATTCCTAGAGCAGTGGTCTCCAAGGTGAGACATGAAAGATGATTCATAAGGTGAAGGAATTAGAATTTTATTTTTCCTTTTTATTTTAAAAATAGGAAATTAAGTGTTACTGGTATTGATGGGTTGTTTTTTTTTAAATTAGTTTCAGGTGTATAAAACATAGTATTAGACATTTATATACCTTACAAAGTGATAATCCCAATAAGACTATTACCCATCTGACACTGTACACAGTTATCACAATATAATTGACTATATTCCCTATGCTGTAGTTTATATTCCCGTGACTGTTTTAATTATAGTTGACATTCAATATTATTTTATGTTTTAGGTATACAGCATATATATATAATTTATAATTTATAAGTGGTTCCCCAATAAGTCTTGTACTCATCTACACTATATATAGTATTTACAATATTATTGACTATATTCCCCATACTGTATTAATATTCCCATGACTCTTTTGTAACTATCGATTTGTACTTCTTAATCCCTTCACCCTTTTCACCCAGCTCTCCAAATTCCCCTCCCATCTAGTTATCAGCAGTTTGTTCTCTGTATCTATGAGTCTATTTCTCTATGTTCATTTATTTTGTCTTTAAATTCCACTTATAAGTGAGATCATAAGGTATTTGTCTTTCTCAGTCTGACTTATTTCACTTAATTTAAAACACTCTAGGTCCATCCATGTTGTGAAAATGGTAAGGTTTCATTCTTTTTATGGCCAAGTAATACCCTCATTGTATATATGTACCACTTCTTTTCTATCTCTTCTTTCGTCTACTGATGGGCATTTTGCTTGCTTCCATATCTTGGCTATTGTAAATAGTGCTAAAGTGAACGTAGGTGGTACATCTATCTTTTCAAATTAGTGTTTTGGATTTCTTTGGACAGATACTCAGGAGAGGAATTGCTGGGTTATAAAGTAGTTAGTTCTATTTTTAAAGATTTTATTTTGTTTTTGACAGAGACAGAGACAGAGAGAGACAGAGAGAAGGGGGAGGGCCCCAGAGCAGTCTCCATAGTTGTATATCATCAGTTTTTGACATGCTTTTGCTCTTCACAGGTGGGCGGGTGACTGCACAGGGTGGGAACTGGGCTGGGGACCTCCCGCATGGGAGGCCTGCCCACCCCCCCCCCCCCACCTGCCGCAAGCCAGGGGCTGAAACTGGGGGGCAAGAACTGAACTGGGGCCTCCTGCATGGGAAGCACATCCCAGCTTATGGCTCCATATGGGCCGGGGCTGGGGCCGGGATACAATCCTTGGTTTCTGGGGCTGCAAAATGAGCACTTTACCCTCTGAGCCATCCTGGCTTCCCCTAGTTCTATTTTTAATTTTTGGAGAAACCGCCATACTGTTTTCCATAGGGGATGCACAAACTTACATCCCACCAACAGTACACAAAGGTTCCCTTTTCTCCACATCCTCACCAATACTTGCTTGTTGATTCATTGGTTATGGCCATTCTTACAGGTGTGAGGTGGTATCTCATTGT
Organism: Craseonycteris thonglongyai; assembly: GCA_004027555.1. Lineage (NCBI taxonomy): Eukaryota > Metazoa > Chordata > Mammalia > Chiroptera > Craseonycteridae > Craseonycteris > Craseonycteris thonglongyai. The sequence goes on along the minus strand of PVKE010027748.1, from coordinate 9,192 downwards.
GGTTTTGATTTGCATTTCTCTGATGATTAATGACGTTGAGCATCTTTTCATATGTCTATTAGCCATCTGTATGTCCTCATTGGAGAAATGTCTATTGAGGTCTTCTGCCCATTTATTAATTGGATTGTTTGGGTTTTTTCCATGTTGAGTTCTGTGAGATTTTTTATCTTTAATATATAGACTAATGATGACATATGTATAGAATATATAAACAAACATACATAGATTGGAAGTACATGCTAAAATGTTTGTACTGTTAGAATGTATAGTCCAAATCTTGAAGACCAATGGCTTTTAGAACAATCAAAGCTCCTTGGCATGGCATTCAGTGTCTTCAAAATGGTGATCTCTAGGCCCTCACTTCCCTCACGTTCATTTTATTTCTCCACCTATACTGAATGACTTGTAGTTCCCTTATTTTGCTCTATTTTCTCTTATTTCTGGGACTTTGCTAATGCCACTCCCTTCTCATTGAAATGCCCTTCCTCAACCCTTCCTCTGGCTTACTCCCTTTTCCTTCATCTTCTTGACTTAACCCTGCAACATATGAATTAAGTGAAATTCTATGTGAGTAAAAAATACCATTTATTTTTCAACTTAACATTTGCAGGTGCAATATCCAGTATTGGATTCACATAACTTGTAAACTTTGATTCCAAATCTGGCATGTTTGTTAGCTACAAATTGCACGTACCCCAGCTATCCTTTGAATTTCATCAGTGACTTGTCTAGGGAGGCATCTTCATCTGGAGTGTATAATTGTTCAAAGTTATTACTCAAATAGTTGACTAGAGGATGCCAGGATATCTCGGTGGGTTAAGTGCTCAGCTTGCAGCCCTGGGGTCCAAGGATTGAATTCCGGCCCTGGCATGTTGTGCAGACCCATATGCTGAACTGGGGTGTGGCCCCAGTTAGGTTCTCGCAGGGGCGAGCTTCCCATGTGGAAGGCCCCTGGTTCGGCCTCCAGGTCACGGGGGCATGCCTCCCATGCAGGAAGCCCCTGGCCCAGTTCTTGCCCTGCGTGGCCCCCTGCCCACCTGTGTGGAATGAAACCATGTCAAAAACTGATGAAGTACAACTATGGAGACTGCTCTGGGCCCTCCCCCTCCCATCTATCTCTCTCTGTCTCTATGTAAAAAACAATAAAATAAATCTTTTAAAAAATAGTCAACTATATTTCATACTTTTCATATTTTCTTTTTTACATACAATTTCATTGTCCATAAAGTGAAGAACATGTGATATAGCCAAGAAACGTTTGCAAGGCATATTTTTTGAAAATATCAGTATCTGTAATATTGCTCTTTTTGACCAGTACATATCTATTATAGATCATTGTGCTTGCAACATTGTGATACATAACAAAATGTATGCTTTCATTTCATCACCAGTCACTGGAGACCACTCCTCCTCCTTTTTTGAGTTCTTATCCTTTATCTTTTGGCTTGCATATCTATTTGTTTCTACAGTTATCATTTCAAAAAAAATCCTCACTTAGCACTTGTTTCAAAACACGAAGAGGTGTAGAATTTGCTCCTAATCTTTGTGAAACTAAAGCATTTATATCAGCAGTTTGGGTAAATGGTTTTATATTTGGAATACTTCCTTTTTCTTCCCAATTCCATTCTTCATCTTCTGAATCACAATCATCACTGCTTGATTTTTTGAATATTACATTGAATAGGGCTACCTTCACTTGAATTTGAATATTCTGTTGAATAGTCAGACTTATGAATTTGTTGAATATCAGTCTCACTGTTTTTCACTCGAATACTCCATTTGGTTTTTAGTGTCACTTTCGTACAAACTTAAAACAGACATCTTTAGGGGATTATTTCTACAGTTCACAATTTAACATTAAATATGTATAATTATTTCTTTATAATGTTTGTATTATAACTGTTCTCAAAGCAAATTAAATCTGTGTGTGTCTCAGAGACGTCAATGTTTACAATGGCTTAAGAAATATTTGACACATCCGAGCCATCTTTGTGTGTCAAGGGGTGAGTCATCCTTTCGTTCATTCTTTCAACACATATTTATTGAGTGCCTACAGTGTGCTAGACACTGTTCTAGGTGCTTGGGAATTCAATAGTCAAAAAAACAGACACAAAATCCCTACCTTTCTGGAGCTCACATTCTAGTGGAATGAGATAGTAAAAAACACTTTTAAAATAAACAAAACAAATCAAAATTGACCCTTAAACAACACAGGTCAGCATTTTGAGTCCACTTATACACAGATTTTTTTTCAATAAATACACAGTCAGCCGTCCATACCCCAGGGTTTTGCATCAGTGGCTTCAAGCAACAGTGGATGAAAAACAGTATTTTTTATTTGTGGTTGGGAATCTGCAGATGTGGAAGGCTGGCCATATGCACTGTTCTATGACATCGTATGTAATGGACTTGAGCATCCACTAATTTTGGTGGGTTCTGAAAGCAATCTCCTGTAGATAAGAAGGGACTGTAATTAAGTTTTGGGGGAATCAAAAGTTACATGAGGATTTTTGACTGTGTGGGGGTCAGTGTGATTATCCCCCATTTGTTCAAGGGTCAACTGTATTCAGCCTGGTAGTTCTAAGTATTATGGAAAAAAAAAAGAGGATAAGAGGGATAGGAAGCGCTTAGGGTCAGGGGCTAGATTGAAGGAGGTTTGTAGCAAAAATAGCATGTTAAGAATAGAGATCTTGGGGAAGCTGGGATGGCTCAGTGGGTTGGGCACTCACTTTGCAGTGCCGGGGACTGGGGATCGAATCCCGGCCCCGGCCCGTGCGGAACCATGTGCTGAGCTGGAGCTCCCCCGGTTCGGTTCTCTCTCTGTCTGTCTCTGTATCTCTCTCTCTCTGTCAATAAAATAAAATAAAATAAAATAAAATAAATTTATAAAAAAAAAAAAAGAATAGAGATCATTGAGATGACACTTGAGCAAAAATATAAAGGAAGTGAGGGAGTTAACTGGATAAATATCTAAGGGAAGGTCATCCCAAGCAGAGGGAACAGGCTAAGGCAGGGAAGACCCTAACACAGGAGTATTCCTTTCGTATTGGAGAAACAATAAGATGAATATAGATGGAGTGTGGTATAAGCAAGAGAAAGATAGAAAATTGAGGACAGAGAGGCTGTGTGCCCAGACTGTCTAGGATATTATAGGTCATTTGAGGGATTTTGGCTTTGGCTCTGAAATAAAAAAACCTTTCGAATGATTTGAGCAGAATAGTGACATATCTGACCTGGGTTTAACAAAATTGCTCCAGTTTCTATGTTGAGAGTAGACTGAAAGGAAGAGAGAGTGAAAGAAAGCAGGGGAATCCATTAAGGGGCTCCTATAATATTCCAGGTAAAAGATGATGGTGGTTCAGATCTCATGATAACATTGGAGCTGATGAGACATGGTCAGATTTTGAAGGTGGAGCCAATGGTACTTGCTGATAGATTAGACAAGTGGTAGGACAGAAATAAAAACAAAGGATGACTCTAAAATTTGTGGGCTGAGCAACTAGAATTGCCATCAACTGAGATGGGTAAGGCTGAAAGTAAAGTAGGCTTGGTGGTGGGTAGGGGGATCAGTAAGTCATGTTTTGCTCATGTTAAGTTAGAGATTACTTATTAGACATCCAGGTAGACATAGAAAGGCAATTGGTGGATGCTGGGATAGCTCAGTAGGTTTAGCACTTGCCTTGCAACCATGAGGTTAAGCGATCAAATTCCGGCCTGGCGGTGCATGGCAGCAAAGGATCTTGCCTCCCACGCAGGAGGCCCCCAGTTCAATTCCTGCCCTGCACAGCCCACATCTACCTGTGAGGAATGAAAGTGTCACAACTAATGATGTACAACAATGGAGACTGCTCTGGGCCCTTTCTTTCTCGCTCTCACTTTCTCTCAAACAATAAAATAAATCTTAAAAAAGGAAAGAAAAGCAATTGGATATACAAGCCTAGAATTCAGGAGAGAGGTTTAGGCTGCAGATAAAAATTTCAAAATCATCAGCATAAAGATTGTGTTTAAAGCCATGAAACTGGAGATTACTCAGGAAGTAAGCATTTATAAAATGGGTATAGACAGAGCCCTGGCACACGCCTGAGGCATTTCTGACAGTGGGTTCAGGTTCTCTCCTCTGGTTTCCCACTCTCTCCAGGAACACTCCCTCCCCCCAGGGATCTCAGGTCACAATGATGACACTGTAGTTACTGTTAGTGTCATCTTCCTCACTAGGCTATGCGTTTCCAGATGGATTCACTTCTAGGGCCACAGCATGTCCTATACTTAGGGAGTGGTCCAGGCCAGGCTAGTACAGCTACAAATTCTGCCAAATAAGTGCTTCCCAATCTCTCATATGTCACAGCACCCATACACAAATGGTAATTTTCATAGCACACAATGGAGCAAATAGGAGGTTACTTCTGGTTCCAAGACATCTTGAAGAGTTGAAGAGGATCAACATCTTAGCACATCTCTACTGTGACACAGGAATTAAGACATAGTCTAACCAGTTCTTTCCCTCTTCTCCTACCACCTTCAGAAAAGCTACTGGTAGCCTGGACTGAGGTGGGGCTGCCAATCCAGGATGTGTCTATGGCTGCCTGCAATTTCTGTCGACGCCCTGTGCACTTCGAGCTCATGAGTGAGTGGGAACGCTCTTATTTTGGGAACATGGGGCCCCAGTATGTCACCACCTATGCCTGAGAAGACAGCTGCCTCAGTTCCCCACCCTACCTGCACTTTGCCTGGGACTGCCCCTCCTGTCTTCTGCTTTGTTGTGTGCCTCCAGCTGACTTGAATCTAAAAACAAATAAAGAGCAAACTGCAGCACTTGTAGCCCCTTGTTGGACAAAAGACAGACAACTGCATTATACCTGACTCCCTAAGACAAGTGGCACATCAGGAAACTATAGACCTCTTGTTCTAACCACCCCCTTTTACTGAGAGTGAAGCTGAAATCCAGAAAGATGGGCAAAAACTACACAGTAAGCTGCATAAAGAGCTGAGAAACTTGGTAGGTTTATTGGAAATGACTCTTTCTAAATGATTTCAGTAACAATCTAGGGATTGACTTCTCACTGGCAGGCTGAAAAATGTGGGCCTCACGTAGTACCTGAAGCCAGGACATAGTCAGCTCTAACCAAACTACCTGGAGGAGAGCAGTAGTTCCCCAAATCTTTGGAGGTGTTTTTCAGCAGAACGAACAGTTGTCTTCCTCACTCCATTATCCTCTCTCCTTCTCACACCTTATAGAATAGGACTTACCAGCCCCATTTTCCAAGGTGAGAAAGACGCTCGACAAGCAACTTGTTCAGGGCAACGCTCCCAACCTTTCCAGGTCACAGCACACAGAAAACACCTGCATAGCACACTTGGGTGAACTAATTCTTGAGTAGGGGGCATTCTTTCCTGGCACTGTGCAATTCTTGGTCCTGCCTAAAAACTCTAGAGCTGATGGACCCATTTATTTCCATCCTATAACCTATTTGTGGTAGCTGTTGGACACACTAGTTGTGAAGTACTGGTATATGTCTACAGAGCCCACCTGAACTTTTTGCCTCACTACATCCACCCCCCCATCCTCTTGCTGATTCAACCTCAGCAGTGCACGGAACTCCTACAACTTAGCAGGACCCTTTATGGTAAGCACCATTCCTCTCTCCTTTCTTCCTGAGAGTTACATCATGAGACTACAGGCAATTGGCAGACCCAATATTAAGATAACATCTCTGACTCAACTTCATGGATCATATACAAAATGGCCACAGGACTTGGTGTTTTAAAACAAAGACAGACTTTATTTAGGCACAGATACATTTCCCACCAAGGAAGGAAGGAATTTAAAATCTTCCTGAATCAATCAGTTCTCATGTTCTTACAGGAAGGTGGGAAGTAGTGTGGGGGACTGGATGGAAGCATTAAGGTACAAGAAGCTCATCAATGAGGAGGAGCTTGACAGGAAGAAAAGAGAGGAAGAGAGACCTTAGAGGAAGAGAAAAAGGAAACAGAAGGGTTCTTGAGGAAGGCAGAAGAGGAGTAGAGGGGGAAGGAAACCTTGGGGGAGGAGGTGGCAGCTTAGGAGAGTGCTGCTTCCACTTCATGTACAGGGTTGACCATACCAGATATCCCTAGGCCTCAGTTGGTTCAGCTGGGCCTGCTCCAGAGGAAGAAGTTGCAGCGAGAAGAGGGATCAGTGGGAGGACCCTGGGGTCTAGCACACATGTAGAAGTGGCGTCCCAGGTTGGGTCCTGGCTTCTTAACAGTCCGCATCACACATGGCTCCCTGTGGCCTCTGCAGAGGGGCATGGGCAAGGGCCCCCCCAGCACCGACTTCCAGAATGAAGTCCTTACCTTCTTCTCATCCTTGACCTCTGAAGCTTTGGCCTGTCCCTCCACCACTTCAGCCATTACCTTATCTTCTGGGATCTTTGGGGCCACAACTGTGCCCAGGCTGGGAAGCTCCAAGTTAAAAGAAGCTTGGGGACAGCTGGAAGATGGCTGGAAGTAGCTCACCAGTTGTTTTTGGCCTCTGGAGCCAGCCTGACTTGGCCGAGGCCTGGCTGAGTGCACACGGGCTTTGTGTTGATGCATTTGCACTTGGGTTTGATTGCTGAGTGGTGGCACTGACAGCTTGAATACAGGATCTTGTTTGCGATGAACTAGGAAGTGAAGGATCTTGAGTTGGGTGCCTGCAAACTCAGGGAGGAAGCGAGTGCAAAGACGTGGGCACTGTTTTGCAGGCACAGAGGACACATTCAAGACTGCACCCACAGGGCAGTGGTCAGAGCCCATCACCTCAGGTAGCAAGAAGGAAGATTGGAAGGTGTCTATGACCAGGGTCCTATCCCCTAGCACATAGTCAAGCCGGGAGCCATAGTTCAGATGGCGGTTGCCAGTGACTACAGACCAGCAGGTGAAAGCCCCCTCCTGCTTTGGCTGGAAGCAGCGGTAGCTATCCACAAAGGGTCCTACATGGGACCCAGCCTGGCAACACAGGTCACTGAGCAAGCCATCCATCCACTTGCGTCCTGGGTTCTCTTCAAAGCATTCCTGGGGAAGGGGAAGGGGGATAAAGAGAGAGACAGAATTAGATCCCTAGAACCAACAGGGGCTTAGACAAACTGCTTCATTTTACAGACAAAAAAATGTGGTGTTCCGCCCTGCTCAAGGTCACATAGTCCAAAATTGGCAGAACTGGGATTAAATTTTCATCCTTTTGTTGTTTGCTTACCATAATCAAAGCAATGCCCAGCATTGCTCACCAAAAGAATGGAAAATAAGTTAAAAGTGGTTGCCTCTAGAAAATAGGGGGCCAGGGGTTAAGGAGGATGCTGCCTTTTCATTTAAACCCTCTGGTATTATTTGGCTTATCTTGTATCAAGGCCCTCACTGACAATTCCTCACTCGTGAGCTGAGGTGCTCCAGGGATCCATGTCTGGATACTTCCTCTGGCACTGCTCCCCAGTTCATCCATCCATTCAATCCACCCACCCACTCATTCAAAGCAACAAATGTTCAAAGAACACTGATTATGTTCCAGGTATGATGCAAGGGACAAAGTGGGAACCTGATGCCATTCTGGAGACCAATTAGGCATCCTTTCAGGAATTGATCTGGAGTTGAGAAATAAAGGCTAAGCAGGAGTAACCAAGACAGAGGATGTTACAAATTCTCTGTGATGGCCCTATAAAAGGAGGGAAAAGCATACCCAGAAACTTGAGGGGCAAGCAGAGTGAGAACCAGAGTAACAGCAGATGGCTATGTGAACTCATACAAGTAAAAAAATGATGATCACTTAGACTAGGGTAGTGTCAGAGGAGACAGAGAAAAATAGATGATTTGGAGGTAGACTTTACAGTTCTCACTGACCAACTGAATGTGGAAAGAGTGGCAGAGAAACACAAGACTAACACAATTCCCAGGCTTCTGCTTAGAGCACCCAAGAAGATGATGGTGCCATTTAGGGATATTAGAAGACTACCAAGAGCCAGTTTTGTGGGAAGTGGACATATTCTGCTATATTGGAAAGACTGTGTTTGTCATGTGACCTGGTATTACTAGTTCTCTTTTCCTGAAAGAATAAGGAAGGAGGTGCACTTAGATCTGAATTACAGTTTTGAATTAAGGAAACAAGGCCTAAAGGTATATGACACTATCACATGAAGCAGAAAGAACAGACTGAGTAAATGCTTGATGAGGAATAAGGTAGGTAGGAACTGAAGGCTTATACTTTGTAGCACACGACCCCCTCCCCCACCATACCGCTACCATCACTATTATTCCATTCCTGCTTATTTTCCCAACTCGGAGCCATATCCATATTTACATGGATCTTCTGCAAATTAATCAAGGAACCTTCAGCCCCTTCTTTGAGTCAAGCCCAATGCTAAGTTGAACTATGCCAGTGTAAGTCACTGATCTCCCCACTCATGGGGCAAGGCAAGATGAGAACTGTCTTATAGATTCTAGGGCAGTGGTTCTTAAACCTGACTGTACAATAAAATCAGCCTGGAAGCTATTAAAACATACTGTTATCCTGCCCCCACACTCACTTCTGACTTAATTGGTCAAGGTATTGATATTCTTGTAAAAGCTCCTTGTTCTAATGTGCTGTCACAAGTTGAGAAACATTGGCCGAGAGTAGGGATGTCCAACCTTTTGGCTTCCCTGGGCCACATTGGAAGAATTGTCTTGGGCCACACATAAAATACACTAACACTAATGTCAGATGATGAGCTAAAAAAACTGCAAAAACATCTCATAATGTTTTAAGAAAGTTTACAAATTTGTGTTGGGCCACATTCAAAGCCTGTGGGCCACATGCGGTCTACAGGCCACAGGTTGGACAAGCTTGGCCTAGAGCAGGGGTCTCCAAACTATGGCCCATGGGCTGGATGCAGCCTACGAGGCCCTCTCATCCGGCCTGTGGAGACCTTTTTATCTGAATAAACTAACATTAAATAAATAATTAAAAACAACATCTGTTTTGATTCTTTTTTATTTCGACCTTGAGTGTGTAGTTGGCCCCCAAACTGCTGTTTGATAGTTAATGCGGTCCATGGGCTGAAAAGTTTGGAGACCCCTGGCCTAGAGGAACACAGAAAAAAAGACAGAAGGGAGGGGATGGCCACCACTTCAGGGTATAGTGAGAAAAGACAAAATCAGAGTAACTTCAATGGGCAGAAAGAAGACAACCTGACTGTAATGGAC
>PVKE010027747.1:0-21395 GCA_004027555.1 Craseonycteris thonglongyai | reverse complement strand
AGTGACAAGAGTAATATTTCTCAACAGAAGTGGCAGTGGCAGTCAGAGGCTCCAATTGTCTGGACTTGTTCCATGTGTGAGAGGACCTGAATAATCCAAGACAGTTAGGTGGAAAAAGCTGGGACCAGAAGGGAGGCTAATGTTCTACATTAGCCAGCGGGGGGGAAAAGGACCAGAAAAATTTAGGTTATTTCTCTTAATGGTATCCCCTGTGCTGTTGAGGTGTGTAGAAACTCTACTCATAGCAGTGGTGCTATTCTTAATCTGTTTTGACAGAAATATAAATTACACATGTTTGTGTCTACCTCCTCTGAGAATTACACATTGTGTATGGATACTTTGTATCCAAACCTAATCCGATTTTGTGGGGGAGAGGGTAATACAACTGCATTTTTTCAGTTTACACATAATAAGCAGGGTTTATTTCATGTCCCTGTTTAGTCTGCCTTCACATTTCCATGTTTTGTTTTAATCAACAGTAAAGTGTTGTTTTTTTTTATTTTTGTTTTTTTAACCCCCTAAACTATAATCTCTAACCTGCATGTTGCAACTCTTGTATACTCTTTCAAATTGAAATCACTTTAGGTTAATTTTACCTAAATCAATATCTTCAAATAGATGCAACAACACTGAAACAGATATAGGCACATTTCTAAAAAAATTTTTAACACTGACATTGCGTATCATAGGTAAGTAGATCCAAGTGTTATGGTTAATATACAATTGAAAGCTAAAAATAATATACATGTTCAGAAACTAAGTTTCACATTATAGCTAAGAGCTTTTCTCTGTACAAGAAATTTCAATCATGGTTATTCTTACTCTGAGCAAATGTAGTAGGCAGAATAATTGGCATCTCCAATGTTCATGTCGTAATTTACAAAATCTGTAATTACGTTTCTTTACATGGCGAAAGGAACTTTGAAGATATGATTATGGATTTGGACCGGATGATGTGGACATCATCCCGGATTATGCAGGTGGGACCAATGTTATCATAAGTGTCTTTAAAAAGTGGAAGAAGAGGGGAGGCAGGATGGCTCTGTGAGTTAAGTGCTTGCATTGCAGCCCCGGTGTCTGAGAATCAAGTCCTGGTCCCAGCCCTGTACCTTGTGGACCCATATTATGAGCTGGGGTGTGCTTCCCAGCCCAGTTTGGTTTCTGCCAAGGTCAGCTTCCCATGTGGGAGGCCCCCAGTTCAGTTCCCACTGTGCTCTACCTGTGGAATGAAACTATGTCGAAGTCTGATGACGTACAGCTATGGAGACTGCTCTGGATCTCACTCTTTCTCTCTCTCTCTCTCTCTCTCCCTCTCTCTCTCTCTCTCTCTCTCAAAAACAATAAAAATTAAATCTTTAAAAAAGTGGAAGAAGGCAGACGAAACAAAAAAAAAAAGGAGAGAGAGAAGTGGCTACAAAAAAACGGCACATAAAAGTGCAAAAGAGTTGGCTTTGAAGACAGAGGTAGGAGACTAAAAATTCTGGAATTCTGTAGAAGCTGGACACCAAAAAGAAACAAAATTTCCCCTGGAGCCTCTAAAAGGGAGCGAAGACCTGCTTTTAACTTCATTTTAACCAGTGAGACAGCATCAGACTTCTAACCTACAAAATTATAGAATAAGAGATTTGTGTTGTGTTAAGCCACTAAGTTTGTGTTAAATTTTTACAGCAGTAAAGAAAAATAGCAGATGAAATAATTTCAATAAAAACATTATTTTTTAATATAAGGATTAGTATATCTTACTGTCACACAGTTAATATCTACTTAAAATAAGCTCCCCACACATCCATTATTGGCAGTACCTTCTAAGTATAATAAGGAGGTGAGTATTTGGGAAATGAAGTTAATTTTGAGTGGTCTCAGTTTGACTTTTAATTTACACATGAACACCATGCTGCCTATCTCAACATATACTCAATTTGTCTCTATCAAACTCTTAACAGCTTTTTCTAATATTCCTGCATTGATTCCTATTTTAACTTTTCTTTGCCAAATCGATTTTATTTCTTTTTTTTTATTATTAATTTATTGGGGTGACATTGGTTGGTAACAGTCGTGTAGCTTCCATGTGTACAGTTCTATATTACATGGTCTGTGCATTGAATTATGTGCTCACTACCACGAATCAGCTCTCTTTCCATCAACATATAACCACTATCCCTATTCCCCACCCTCTCCCAGCATTCTCATTCACCTTCTCCCTTACCCTCAGGTAACTGCTAAACCGTTGACTGTGTCCATGAATTTTTTGCTTTTTTGTTACATTTAGTTTTATAATCCACCTCTAAGTGAGGTCATGTTTCTTGATTCTTTTCTTTCAGTCTGACTTATTTCTCTTAAGATGGTTTGAGGTCCATCGATGTTGTCACAAATGGCTGTACTTAATCTTTTCTTATCACTGAGTAGTATTCCATTGTGTAAATGTACTACAACTTCTTTATCCAGTCATCTATCAAAGAACAATGGTTGTTTCCATGATTTGACCACAGTGAACACTTCTGCAATTAATATTGGGGTACATATCTTTGCAAATTGAGGTTTCCAAGTTTTTTGGGTAGATACCCAGAAAAGTGATTACTGGGTCATATGGCAATTCCATTCGTAATTTTTTGAGGAATCTCCATACTGCCTTCCATAGTGGTTGTATCAATTTACATTCCCACCAGCAGTGTATGAGAGTTTCTTTTTCTCCACAGCCTCTCCAGCACTTGTTATTCCTTGTGTTGTTGATTATAGTCATTCTAATAGGTGTGAGATGATATCTCATTGTGGTTTTAATTTGTGTCTCCCTAATTGCTAATGATATGGAGCATTTTTTCATATATCTGTTGACTGTATGTCTTCAAGGGAGAAGTGTCTGTTCAGGTCTTCTGCCCATTTTTTAATCTGATTGCTTATTTTTTTGTTGCTGAGTTGTATGAGTTCTTTATATATTTTAGATATGAGCCCCTTATCAGAGGCATTGTTCGCAAATATTTTCTCCCATTCTGTTGGTCACCCTTTTACCTTGTTGACGGTTTCCTTTGCTGTGCAGAAGCTTTTTAGTTAGATATAGTCCCATTCATTTATTTTTGCTTTGACTTCCCTTGCCTTTGGGGTTAAGTTCCTAAAGTGCACTCCGAATACAAGGTTTACAAGTTTACTACCGATGCTTTCTTCTATGCAGTTTATTGTTTTGGGTCTTATGTGGAGGTATTTAATCCATTGTGAGTTTATTTTGGTATATGATGACAGTTCATAGTCCAGATTCATTCTTCTGAATGTGGTTTTTCAATTTTCCCAGCACCATTTACTGAAGAAGCTTTCTTTTCCCCATTGTATATTTTTTGTTCCTTTGTCAAAAATTATCTCTTTATATATTTGTGGGTTTATTTCTAGGTTTTCAATTCTTTTCTATTGGTCTGTATGTCTATTTTTCTGCCAATACCAAGCTGTTTTGGTTATTGATTATTTGCAGAATAGACTGAAGTTGGGGAGTATGATGCCTCCAAACTTATTCTTTTTTAGGAGCACTGCTTTGGTGCTTTGGGGTCTTTTGTGGTTCCATGTGAATCTGATGATTTTTTTTTTTTTAATTTACTTCTTGAAAGAATGTCTATGGGATTTTGATGGAGATTGCCTTAAATCTCTATATTGCTTCAAATAATATGGCCATTTTAACTGTGTTAATTCTTCCAGTCCATGAACATGGAATATTTTTCCATTACTTTGTATCTTCTTCAGTTTTTTTAATAGTGTCTTATAGTTTAATATGTATAAGTTCTTCACATTCTTTGAGTATATTTCTAAGTATTTTATTCTTTTTGTTTTGATCCCCAAAAGTATTTTTCTCATTTCCTTTTCTGAAATCTTATTGTTTGTATATTAAAATGCTGTGGATTTTGTACTTTGATTTGTATCCTGTAACTTTACTGTATTTGTTTATTATTTTTAATAGGTTTCTGGTGAACTCTTTAGGGTTTTCTATATAAAGGGTCATATCATATGCCAAAAGGGACAGTTTAACTTTTCACTAGCAATTTGGACACCTTTTATTTATTTCTCTTGCTAAATGGCTCTGGCTAGAACTTCCAGTACTATGTTAAATACCAGTGGTGACAGGGAATATCCCTGTCTTGTTCCTAATTTTAGAAGAAAAAAATTCTGTTTTTCTGCATTCAGTATGACATTCACCGAGTATTTGTCATATATGGTCCTTATTATGTTGAGGTACTTCCCTTCTATACCTAACTTTTTTTTAACTTTTTTTTTTTTTTTTTGACAGAGAGAGAGAGGGCGGGGGAGAAAGAGTGATACAGAGACAGAGAGAGAACTGAACTGGGGGAACTGCCCAGTTCAGCATATGGGTCAGCAAGGGCTGGGGCCGGGATTCGATCCTCATCTATATCTATTTTATTAAGGGTTTTGATCTTAAATGGACATTGTTTTTTGTCTAATGTTTTCTCTGAATCAATTGATTGAATCATATATTTTTTGTCTTTTATTTTATGAGGTGTATCACATTGATTAATTTGTGTATGTTGAACCCTCTTTGTATCCCTAGGATGAATCCCACTTGATGGTGATGTATAATCCTTTTAATGCATTCCTGCATTCTATTTGCTAGTATTTTGTTTAAGATTTTTGCAACTGTGTTCTTCAGAGATGTTGGTCTATAGTTTTATTTTTTTTGTGCCATCCTTACCAGGCTTTGATATTAGGGTTATATCGGCCTCATGGAATGAGCTGGGAAGTATTGCCTCTTCAATTTTTTTTTTTTTTTTTTGAAAACTTGGGAGAAAGATATCTGCTAGTGCCTCTTCGAATGCCTGGTAAAACTTCTTAGTGAAACTGTCTGGTCCTGGATTCTTGCTTTTGGGGAGGTTTTGGATGATTTGAAATTCCTTACTGTTGATTGGTCCATTTAGATTACCCAGTTCTTCTTGATTCAGTCTAGGTAAGTTAAATGTTTCTAAAAACTTTTCCATTTCTTCTAGGTTGCAAAATTTAGTGGCATATTGGCCTTCATAGTATTCTTGTATGATCCTTTGTATTTCTGTGTTTTCAGTTGTGATATCCCCTCTTCCATTTTTAATTTGGATTATTTGTGCTTTTTCTCTTTTCCCTGGTGAACCTAGTCAGGGGGTTGTCAATTTTGTTAATTTTTTCAAACAAACTCTTTGTTGCATTAATTTATTTCTTTTGTTTCTCTATAATCTGTTTCATTTGGTTTTGCTTTAATTTTTATTGTTTTTTTCCTTCTGCTGTTTTTTTTTTTCTTTAAGAAATATTAAGTTGTTTACTTGTGATTCTTTTTGTTTCTTGAGATAGGCTCACAGTGATATAAATTTTCCTCTTATTGCAGCTTTCACTGCATCCTAGTAATTTTGTTATGTTGTTTTCATTGTCATTTGTTTCTATGTATGGTATTTTTTAGTCTCTTCTTTGACCCAGTCATTTTTAAATACCTTGTTGTTTAATCTCCATGTATATGTGGTTTTTCTTGATTTCCTTTTGTAGTTGATCTCTAATTTCAAAGCTTTGTGATGAGAGAATACACTTGGTATGATTTCAATCTTCTTAAATTTGCTGTTCTCTCTCTGTCTCTGAATCTCTCTCTCTCCCTCTCTCTCTGTCAAAAAAAAAAAATATATTTAAATTTGCTGAGGCCAGATTTGTATCCCATCATGTGGTCTATCCTTGAGAATGTACCATGAGCACCAGAAAAGAATATGTAGTCATGTATTGTAGGATGGGGTAGCGTATAAATGATATATATGTCCAATTGCTATAGTGTCATTTAAAGATAATATTTCCTTATTTATTTTCTGTTTGGATGATCGGCCTATGGCTGTCAAGCGGTGTTTAAGTCCTCTATCGTAATTGTGTTTTTGTCAGTTTCTCCTTTTAGATCTATTACATAGTTGCTTTATAAATTTTGGTGCTTCTTGGTTGGGGACATATATATTAATAAGTGTCATGTCTTCTTGTTGTATTGTCCTCTTCATGATTATAAAATGTCCATCTTTGTCTCTTATTATATTTCTGATCCTGAAATCTGTTTCGTCAGACATAAATATGGCTACACTTGCTTTTCTCTGGTTACCATTCGCTTGGAGTATTTTTTTCACCTTTCACCTTGAGTCTGTGTTGGTTCTTGTGGCTGAGGTGTGTCTCTGGTAGACAACATAAGGTTGGTTTTTGTTTTTTAATCCAGTTTGTAACTCTGTGTCTTTTTATTGGTGAGTTCAGTCCATTTACATTTAGGGTGATTATTGATTATTAAGGATTTCCTATAGACACTTTATCTAGGTTTTTTTTTGTTTTCTGGTAGTTTTTTTTCTTTGTTTGCTTTTTTTTTCTGTTTTTGTTTTTGATTGTTTCTTTGCTTTGTTATTGCCATTGGTCATTTTAGTTTGATAGTGTTTATGACTGTTTTCTTTCTTTCTTTCTTTCTTTCTTTCTTCTCTTTTTCTTATATGTTCAGGTTCTAAGTTCTTTTTGAATGGTTACCATGAACTTTATGTAAAAGAAAATTACATATATGCAGTGGTTCCTTTTCTTAAGGATGTTTCTTACCTCCATTCTCTTTGGAAATTTAAACCTTACTTCCTCCCCTGTCACATTTTTGTTGCTCCAGTTTACCCCTATTTATTTTTATGTTTTGTTTCAGGTCCAATTGCCTACATCTGTGTTTCTTGAAATGGTGACCTTGTGCTAGAGAATTCTTTCAGTGTTTCTACATGTGAAAAGATTTTTATTCCTTCTTCATAGCTAAAGGATAACTTTGCTGGGTAGATGATTTTGGCTGGTAAATTCTCATTTTTAATATTTTAAATACTTCATTCCACTCCCTTGTGGCTTATAAAGTTTCTGTTGAGAAATCTGATTATAGTCTTATGGGCTTTCCGTTATAGGTTATAGTATTCTATTTCCTGGCTGTCTTGAAGATTTTGTCTTTGTCTTTGACCTTTGACATCTTCAATATAATGTGCCTTAGAGAGGTTCTGCTAGGATTCAAGTAGCTAGGGGTCCTGTTATCTTCTTGAATTTGAGGTTCCAGTTGTTTCCATAGATTTGGAAATTTCTCATTTAGTATTTATCTGAGCAAATTCTCTGTGCTCCTCTGGACCTCTGTTTCCTCTGGATTACCTATTCTTATGTTATTAATTCTAATGGAGCCAGATAGTTCTTATAGATATCTTTCATTTCTTTTAGCTCATAGTTATCTCTCTTATTTCTTCTGTAACATTTCCAAATTTCTGTCTTTGACGTCACAATTTTTTTCCCTTCATCTGGTCAGCTTTGCTTCCTATGGTAGCTATTTCACTTTTTATTTTTTCTATTATGTGTTTTATCTCCAGAATTTCTATTTACTTCTCTTTCATAGATTCATTTTCTTTTCTGAGATCACTTTGCTCCCTCTGTGTACTCGTCCAATTTTCTTTGATGTTTTTGAATGTTTTCAGAATTGCAAGCTTGAATTTAGCATCACTTAGCTCATGTGTTTCCATATCTTCAAGTGCCTTTTCTGAAGATTTTTTTATTTTCTTACTGAGAACCTTTGTTCACTAAGGTTACTAATTGCTATTGGAGCATTTCTGTTCCTGGACGTGAGGACTTTTTTCCTTCTATATTTAAAGAAATCTTTCTTTTACTTCCTAGCTGGTGTTCCTGCGGTGTCTTATAATATATTCTCTTGGTTATTTGATTTTCTCAAAGTGGAAGACTTTTGGAAGCTGTGTTTCTCTTTGAATCAGTCCCTAGTCTTTGTACACACCCTCTTTGAGAAAATATGGTGTGTGATTGTATTCTATGCCTCTGAAATCCCGCTGCAGTCAGAAGCTGCCATGCCTGTGCTTCAGTTTTTCTAGAACTCTCTGCTGGCTTCAGCAGGAGGAGTGGGGACAGGGTTTATTGGGAAAGGCACAGGTCTATTTTTATCGTAGGGAAATGGTAGCTTCCTGGCAGCAACTCACTGAATGCAGACTCTGGGCAGGGCTGGCAGGGCAGGCTTAGTGCGAGAAGACAGCCATGCTATGTGTCCAAGGCCTCACAGTGCTTCATGTGGGGTCCTATCTCATCAAGGGTCACTCTGCACTTCAGCCAACAGCACGGTCCTGCTGCCAGCACTCTAGCCACCTGAACATCTGCTTTCCACTCCAGTCACGAGTCTTATGCTCTGCAGGCCCCTAGTTCCAGCCACCTGACCCAATGGTGGCAAATAGACCCTCACTTCTGTCACCTGCACTGATCTCTGGTTGCTGCTGGTTCCTTACTCTGGCCTCTTGCACTGTGCTATGGCTGCCCTCACCATACTATTGCTGCAGCTTCTGTGCTCCCACTGCAGTATTTCACTACAGGCAGCCATATCCACTTCTGCTTCTACCTGCGTTCTGGCTGCCCGTGTTACTGCTTTAAACAATTTAGGCCTCCAACCCACCCATAGTCATTCTGCAACTCAACCCACACTCTCACGTTCCCACTTCAATTTCTCCTCTGTCTCTGGGTCAATCTCTGGGTCCATCTCCAAGTAGGTCTCTGGGTTGTGCTCCATGGCATGTCTCTGTACAGCTCCCTTTTTTCTCTCTCACTTGCTTCCCTTACTCTGGCTTTAAGTATTTTCGTGCAATGAGTGAATACCTCTGCCAAGCCTGTGTGTTGCTTAGTGATTCTGTGGCTGGGTCTTAGTTGTTTATTTCATTGTTCTTTCCAGGAGAGGTTTTAAGAGCTCTTCTCACGCCACTATCTTTATGGTGTCCCTTACAATTTCTCTTTTCCAAATAATGTTTTCTCCATTGGAATACTTGTTCTTCCCAGAACAAAGATACTTCACAAAATTTGAGATATATACCTTTTCATGGAGTAAATATTAGTATAGTATTCTGTTACATTACATTTAACACATTGGATTCCCATGTGAAGATTGTGCTTATATAGGTAACTCACATTAGGCATCCAATTCATCATCTTTTGTTAACTTTCATTTACTACAAAGTTGAAATCTAAAACCTAAATTTTCCCAACTTTCTTATATTTTTCTTTCCAAAGTGCTCTTATTTATAAGTTGCCATTTTTACATTTACCACTTTATGGTCTCTTAAGCAATGCATAAGAGTCCTACTCGTACCACATCCTTGTTAATGATATTAATAGGTTTATAGTGGGATCACACTGTGGTTTTAATTTGCATTTTCCTGATAACTAATGATGTTGAGCATAGTTTTATGCAATCCTTGTTTTGTTTTTCCTTTTTTGCCAAGTGCAAAAAAATCAACAAAATGAAATGACAACCTACTGAATTATAGAATATATTTGGGGGAAGCTGGGATGGCTTAGTGGGATAAGCTCTCACTTTGCAGCCCCAGGGACCGAGGATTGAATCCCGGCCCCAGCCCATGTGGACCCATATGCTGAACTGGGGAGTGCCCCCAGTTCAGTTCTCACTGGGGCGAGACCCCAGCCCAGTTCTTGCCCTGTGCAGCCCCGCACCCACCTATGGAATGAAACTATGTGGAAAAACCAATGATGTGCAACTATGGAGACTGTTCTGGGCCTTTTCCCTTCTCTCTGTCTCTGCATCTCTTTCTCTTCTCTCTCTGTCAAAAACAATAAAAATAAATCTTTAAAGAATATATTTGAAAATATTACATCTGACAAGGAGTTATTATTAAATATTTATAAACTACTCATACAACTTAATAACAAAAAGACAATCTGATTTTTAAAATGAGCATATGACCTAAATAAACATTTTTCCAAAGAGGACATATGCAAATAGATGCTCAATGTCACTAATCATCAGGGAAATACAAATTAAAACTACAATGAAATATAACTTTATCTGTCAGAATGACTATCATCAATAAATCAACAAATAGCAAGTATTGATGGTATATGAAAAAGAAAACCCATGTGCACTGTTGGTAGGATTGCAAATTTGTGCAGTTACTATTGGACACAGTACGGAAGTTTCTCAAAAATTAAAAAATAGAGCTGTCATGTGACTCAGCAATCCCACTTCTGAGTATTTATCCAAAGTAAACAAAAACACTAATTTGAAGGAAAAAAAAATATATATTTATATATAAATATATATATTTATAATAAATACATATATATATATTTTTTTTTTTCCTTGCATCATTATTTACAAAAGCCCAGTGGATGCAACCTAAGTGTCCATGGTTAAATGATCAGGTCATACATATACAACGAAATATTACTCAGCCATGAAAAAGGTCTTACTGTTTTTTTACAACATGGGTGGACCTAGAAGGTATTATGATAACTGAAATGGGTCACACAGAGAACAATAAATATATAATTTCATTTATGGGAAATCTAGAAAACATAATATACAAACAAAACAGAAACAGACTCATAGATAGAAAGAATAAACTGGTGATTGATAGATGGAGGGGAGTTAGAGGGCTGGGTGAAGTAGGTGAGAGGATTAAGAAGTAAAATTTGGCAGTTACAAAATAGCTATAGGGAAATAAAGTTCAGCATAGCAAGTATACTAAATAATATTGTAATAACTATGAAATACATCATGTGGGTAATAAACATACCAAGAGATAACTTTATAAATTTATATAAATGTCTAGCCACTATGCTATACACCTGAAACTAATATAATATTGAAAGTCAACTGTAATTTAAAAAAAATTAAAACTTCTGTATTTCAAAGACACCATTAGAAAAATAAAAAGGCAAACAATAGACATAAAAATATATTTGCAATATATAAATATAATAAAGAGAATTTATGTCCAAGATACATAAGGAACTTATTTCTTGTCAATGATAAGAAGATAAATAATCCCATTTTTTAAATGAGTAAATCATTTAAACAGACATTTCCCAGACTCTCTTTCAGCTAAGGTCCTGAGGGCAAATTAGGTTTCATCATTTGGATGCTGTGTAGGTATAGAAAGGTTAGCAAGGCAAGAGATACGCATAAACCATTGTCCTATGGCTTTTAGATGTTACTACTGGCAAATGACTCTCAGAATATGTGAGCATACCCAACAGTAGTGTTGCCATTCCAAAGACTAGCTTCCTAGGTATTGACAATAAGGAGGATGCAGAGTCTTTATCAGGTGTTTCAACCCTGGACTGCAGCACCACATTTTCCAGCCTCTTGGGTTCTGGGCTGTGTTGGCAGAGGCAGAGACTCTTGTTTCTGGTGTATTTCCATTTGTGATCTCAGAGTTATTGCTTTTGGAGTCAGTCAATTCTGTATAGGTGGGAGAACTTTCCAGGAGACCCAATTTAGAGATGGTTTCTTCAGTCTTAGCAATGCTTTGTTAAGCACATCATTTCCTGGCTGGAATGTCATAGTGTTACAAAATGCCTACAGTGTTTCTGTTTCCTGCACTGAGCCCTGATAGAAAAATTTACTCAGAAAATCTAAGAACACGTTATCCACAAAAATCTGCAGAACTATTTTTTATTAAAATTGATATTGTCTCTATTACTATACGAAAAGTTAATTGTAAGGCAACTGCAGCATCTTAATTATTAGACTTATTAATTCGAGAACAAATTTTTTTTTTAATTTGAATGCTTATTCATTTTTAGGGCAAGTATTATGCATATGCCTTTCACCATTCTAAAATATATATATTAAATAAAAAATAATAATATTCTGCTACATTTTATTTCATTCAAGTATCATTCTGTTAATATAAAAAGAAAGAAATCACAAAGTTAATACATATACAAGTATGTAGGAAATATATATATATATATATATATATATTACATATATATTACATAATAGTTACCACTTATACAGTGTACAGCAAAAGTAACACCCATTTATTATGAGCTGGTAATCTATACCAAATCTATTACAAAATTCTATAACAGGGACACTGGGATAAATTAGCAATTGAGTGCTTGCCTTGAAACCATGAGGTCCAGTGTTCAATACTGAGTCCCAGCACATGTAAGTCCATATCCTGAACTGTGGCGCAGCTGGTAACCACTGAGATAGCTCAGTGGTGAAGTTTCTTGCTTTATATCTGGGAGGCTCCGGTTCTGTTCCTGCTTGTGCAGCCTCACATCCATCTGTATGGAATGAAACCATGTTACAACTAATGATGTACAACTATGGAGACTGCTCTGAGCTCTCCCCACTTCTCTCTCTCACATCTTCTCTCAAACTATAAAATAAATCTTTAAAAAACAATTCTGTAACATAACAATATCACATTCAATCACACTATACTACTTAACAAAGAGTGTTAGTTCTGTGAGACTATATATATATATATATATATATATATGTATATATATGCATATATATATGTATATATGTATATATATATATGTATATATATGTGTATATATATATGTAGTCTGTTTATAAATAAAGATAAGAAATATATTAAATGAGAAACAACAATTGACTCTGCATTTCACTTTCTTTTTCTGAGGTATGTGTCAAAAATATAATAGATATCTCTCTGAATACCAATAGAGACATACTAAAAGGACATATATATGAATATTCTGATTCAATTTATTTATAATCATTTCTGCCAGCACTTTCCAACTTTAATGTCACATTCTTCCAGAAATTAGCTTTTATTTTAGTGGAGATTTATGAAATCTCTTGCATGCAGTCATTAAAACTGTGACTACCAGTCACTGCAGCCCTGTCATTTAGTTTTCTTGCATTATTAACTGGGCAAGGCACTGTATATAGTAATTATATTCTCAATAATGAAACTTACTCAGTACACATTAAGCTTAAATTTAGTCACTCCTTTAAATTTTAACATGGAGTTCTCAAATAACTGTGAACAGCAATTTGAATTCACAAAGTGAAGCGTTTTTACATTAGTAATTTTAAATCTGAAAAACATTGTGCGTTTAAGTAATATAACCTTTTTATACACCTTTTCCAGTCATGTGTATTTTATACTTTCGCTTTAAAATCAGGGGCAAAACATAAATTTTGGGCAAGAGATATTTTATTCTCTGAATTTACTCTCTACCTTTAAAGTATTTAAAATACTTCTCTCTCTGTATAGAATTTGAATAATATTTTTTCTACTAAATATTGAAGAAATTTCAACAAATTATCCTCACAATACTGACAGAGTCTAAGAATATGTACGGCAATTTTATTTTACTATAAATAATGAGGTCCAGAAATGGTGATTTTTATTAAAAATTTTATTTTTTCAGTATGTAAACATTTTAACTTTAAATCATAAGTTGTTCATTTATTTCTTTGGACACAGGTGTTAAGATATAAAACTTTTCAAAATGTTTAGAGTATAATATTTTCAGGTATTATTTTATTACAGTGATGCCTTGGAATTAGAATTTAGTTTGTCTCAAAACCCTGTTTGAGTTCCAAGACAAGTTTTTCTCTATTAAATAATAGAAACAAGATTAATCTGTTCTTGAGTGCCACAAGCTCAAATTTTCAAAATAATTTTAACAGTAAATACACTGGATTTAAAGTAAAATATTAATTTTATTAATTTTAAAGTAAAATATTAACAAGTAATAATAACTCAACATACAGCTTTGGACAATGACTTAAGTAACAAAGCATATGGGTGACTGGAAATGTACAAATAAACCAGAGTATAAGAGAAATAACTATAGCAATGGCTTGGTCGTACATTAGATGGTGTAGGGGCTGCTGCCTATACAATCTTTGTTAGAGTAATTCCCCCACACAGCTCTCAAAGTATACCTCACACAAACAATGAGTGAGCATTTGGATAAAGCTATGGGATGTACAATCAATACATCCCACAAGAACAAAGTGTTGGAGTGCAGATTCTGAGGAAAAATTTGCTTGATATTTTTGTTTGGATTTCAAGTTGTTCAAGTTATGGGGCATTCGGATTCCAAAGTATCACTGTATTTCCAAATTATTTATCGAGATTAGTTTTACTGTTGTTTTGGTTTTGTTGTTCTTTAAAGTTTTATTTTTTTACTGTTTTTGATAGAGAGAAAGACAGAGAGAGACAGAGAGAAGGTGGAGGACCCAGAACAGTCTCCATAGTTACACATCATTATATTTTCCACATAGTTTCATTCCACAGGAGATGCGGGGCTGCACAGGGCAGGAACTGGGCCGAGGTCTCACCTCAGTGAGAACTAAATTGGGCGCACTCCCCAGTTCAGCGTATGAGTCCGCACAGGCCAGGGCAGGGATTCGATCCCCAGTCCCTGGTGCTGTAAAGTGAGCGCTTGACCCACTGAGCCATCCTGGCTTCCCCTGGTTTTGTTGTTCTTTAAATGACCTAAACAAAATATTCAGTCATATTGATCACATGTTATTGGAATGAAAGTCTGTTGCCGTGACTTAGTTGCTTAATAATTTCTAAATTTTAGTATTAATTCAATGAAGACAATCTTGTTTGGTGATATCTGTATTTAACCAGGGCAGTTACAAGAGCATGCAACTTATTACCTTGGTTGCTACTAGTTGTATTAAAAGATTACGTTGCTTTTCCTCAATACTGTCAAATCCTTTTAAGACACATGCCATCTATTTTAGCATATACAAATAACATGCCTTAAGAATGTCCCAACCACCAGATGAATTAGTGGGCAAAGTAAATTAGCAATCCATATAAGTGAGTTTGGCAACCAGAGAAAAGCAGATCAGATTGAAGAATCAGAACACAATCCAGTGACATAATGTTTTGGATGAGATAGATGAGCCATTCAATAATAATAAATAAAGCCACTTTGTTTTAAAAAGATTCAAATAAAAGAAAATAAAAGGATATCAGGAAAGTTTTTGAGCAATAAAATTTAAAACAATGAGTAGATGAATTAAACAGGATAGTCAATGTTATTAAAATATTGGCTTCTGGGATGTTTAAGTACAAAAAACACTTCAAAGAATTAAACACAAATATAAATAGGCTACAATCATAAATAGAACAAGAAAGGAAGTAGAGGATAAATTTAGAAGATTTAACTTGGAAAAAGTACATATTCTCCAATAAAAATAAAGTAAAAATGATAGAGAAGTAAATTAAAATATAGCAGAAAAATATTATTGATATAAATAAAGGTCCACTGATTTTCAAGTTGGATTATTGGAAACTTCCTGAACTGTAAAAATGAAGACAAAAAGATAAAAACTCTTTCTACCTTCTAAGCAGGAGTAACAAATAAACCACTTGTGGTATTGGATTTCTCATTAATGGCTTTGGAAGTTGGAAGACATTGAAGTAACATTTATAGACTATAAATAAAAAATATAAAATGTCTAGTAAGATGAAATTTCAGGGCAAAATAAAGATATTGAAGCATGTACTAGAATCCAAATAATGTAAAATCTGTACATTCTTTTGATGAAGCTATTTTAGAAATGACTAAGATGACCAACTAAAAATCAAATATATGAACACAGGAACATAACATGACACACACACACAAATCAATAAAAAGTGACAGTGATGAACAACAATCTTAGAACAGATATAGAATATTACATGTTTAGTGTATGTACAGACATACATAACTTTTATAACAAACAGTTCTCATAATTGCATTAGCTTAGTAAAATAAAACTTTATTAATCTTTCACGTAGTTGGACACCAAGAGTTTTAGATGGCTTTCCTCACAGTAATTTAGATTCTTTACATTCCATGTCACTACCAAGCCCTGGAGCCTGGGTGTGTTCATTCCAGCTAATGACTGGTGAAAAGTAATGTGGAGAAGATGTGTACATTTCTTAAACATCTCATACTAGAAATTACACATCACTCATGCTCACATTTCTTAAAGAATTATTTATAGAGACTTACTTGGATGTATTAATAGCAGTTTCTGAAAAATACAGTTCCAGGTTTAGGAGATATATCCAAACACTGTTCACTTTCCTTGTCTCTGTTGCAATTGGGTGTGCATCCTGGTGACTGAGTCTATCTAATCACATGTGAGTGGAAGAAAGTTGCACCAGTTCCGTACATGGGCCATACAACTCTCTCAGATTTAATACTAAATGCTCTTTACCTTCTATAAGTTTACAAGTATGAGCTTGGAGAACTTGGAAGCCATGTGTTAAAGATACTATATAAGGTGACTAGACGTCCCGCTTTTGGTGGGACAGTCCCAATTTTTAACAATTTGTCCCGAGTCCCTCGACGTTTTAAAAAAGTCCCAATATTTGGAAAGAATGCACGACAAGCTAGGGAACGGTGGAAGATAGACCAAATTTTTAATCAAGAACCCCCTCCCCCCAGTCAATGGTGTCCCGCTTTACCAATGTTAAAATCTGGTCACCTTTAATCACACAATTGAAGGATTCTGATTCCATGTAATCATTTATGTCAGCAGCTCTCTACTGTGGTTGATTTTGCCTCCTAAGGGACACATGACTACATCTGGAGATATTTTTACTTATTATAACTTGGAAGGTACTATTGATATTTAGTTGATAGAAGCAATAGGTGTTGTTATACGTCCTAAAGGACAATCTACCACCACAAAAATTATTTAGGCCAAAAATATTAATAGTGCTAGGGCTGAGAAACTCTAATAAAGCTGCTTTCCAATCAACGATATAGACCGTAACCACCTAAGAAATAAACTTCTGATGTGATAAACCACTGAGATTTTAGAATGTATGTTATTGCAGCTAGTATTAGGAATACTTAATTTATACATATCCCTGCCTAGAATGACCTAGAACATACACCAAGAGAGTCACTAAGGCCAGTATAACCAAACTTTAAATTTAACATATCTTTAATTCACCATTCTTTGTGATTGCTCAATATTCTAGGTATTGGTTGTAAGGTATTAGTGAAACATGTTCTCAGCCCTGAAAGAGCAATACTCTATAAATAAAGGACAAAATTCAGAAAATCACACTAGAACAGGCAGTTATGAAAATCTGAATTATTAGCTGACTTCTAGAAAATGGTTAAGAATTAGATAAATTTGAGTTAAGATTATTTCAGATTGAGGAAACAACATAAAGGCCTGAGACGAGATGAAATAAAGGTTATTAAATATTTCAAAGAGGATTATGATAATTCAGTAGTATATGAGTATGAAAAAACTGAGTATATAAGAATGAGGATAGGGTAGAAAGAAATTAAAAAATAATTTAAAAATGTTATTATAAATCAAAGTGGAATAAAATAAGTATGTGTAGTAACATCCTTTATTTTATATTTTCTTAACAATTATATATTACATATAATTTATATCCTCTTAAGAGAGAGAGAGAAAGATCTTCAAAATCAGGGGTTTCCATTTTTTGGCTTTCCTGGGAGAAGAAGAATTGTCCTAGACCACACATAAAATACACTAATATGAATTATAGTTGATGAGCTAAAATAAATAAATAAATAAATAAATAAATAAATAAATAAATAATAAAATTGCAAAAACATTTTATGATGTTTTAAGAAAATCTATAAATTTGTGTTGGGCCATATTCAAAGCTGTTCTAGGTCGCAGTTTGGACAAGTTTGTTCTAAATTATAGTAATGTGGCTTTATATTATGGATTACTCAATATTATTCAAAATGTTGATGAAAAACGTATTTTTCTTTTAAACTGTTGTGAAATTGATGTACGAGTTAGCTACTGCTATATAACAAATCATTCCCAAATACTCATTGGTATAATATAATAAAGATATCATTTCTTGTAGGAGTACAGATAATTTGGGGGTTCTACTCTTGGTATGGCTTGACTGGGCTTTCTCATGGATTTGTGATTATTCCTAAAACTATTTTTTTTTCTTGTTGGATGAGGCTTTTATTTATTCACTCATTCATTCATTCATTCATCCAACCAATATTTATTGATCTCTTGTTCTGTGGTAAACATATAGTTGTAACTGTGAATAACTCATTAATGGTTCTACGCACAAGGGGCTATGGTCTACAGAGACATACATAAACATCAAAAAACATAACAAATAATTAATAAATATCAATTGTTGAGTTCTATGAAAACATACAAAACTGTATGAGACTAAATAACAGAGGCCTTATTTGGTTTAGGAATCATTATAGTTAACAATTACATAATTATGTAAAACATTCAACTCTAATATTATGTAAAATACATTTGTATTTTGTTATACAAAAAATGTATGCAGATTCTTCTACAACATAGCATGGTATCATTAGGAAATAAGAGTAATATACATTGTTTTATTTATTCATCCATCAGTTCATTAGAATGACATTCTTCACCAATCATCAAATTTTATGTGGGAAACTGAGAGACAGAAGAAAGACATATCTATATTTAAATCTATAATTATGGTTCCAAATTCCTTCATATTGCAACTTTTCAGAGCTTCTTTAGGCAATCCTTGGCTAGTTGAACTAGAATACGTAAGTTCTTTTTATGCTTGTGACTGAGTCTGACTCTTTTAACTTTGACTCTTCTAACTCTTTTAACACTATTTAGGTCTTACTCCTTTTAGAGCAATGAGTATCAAAAGTTAATGACAGAAAGTAACTCATGAAAAATGTTCTATTTGAAGTTGCCATTTAATTACAAATGTGCCAGTGGACAAAAGATTTATGTATTGTTCTATAAAATACAATCATCTAAATGTCTAGAGAAAAAAAATAATATCTGCACTATAATATGTTTATATTTTTATGGTTATAAATTAATAAATCATAATCATTTGATAGAAAAAAATAACATTTTATATAGTTTCTTCTTGTTACAGTTGTCTAATCCATATTACATAATAGAATGTGTATATAATATTTTTAAACAAAATTATAAAATTTTTTAATCCTAATTTAAAATGAATCAAAATGCTGATGATTTACTTAAAATAGTGTCCTGGTAAATGTTATTAATTTTAACATATTACACCTCACAGGATAGAAAATAAAAATTAGATGTGAAAGAACAGCAACAAAATATTTCTCTTTAACTTCTATCATCTAAAAGAGCAGGAGGAAACGACAAGCAAAGTGAAATGAGGGAACTTTCTTATAATGATACTATATTTCTGAATTTCAGCAAACCTAATTACTGTCAGTCATATGAGGTAAATGGATAAAGTAACTGTAGACTCTGTAGACACTGACTATCACAGCATAGAAGCCACAGCTAAATGATAGTTGGTATCTTAAATACTCAAACACATTTTCTCTGTCAAAAGTATATAAGAATTTATTATTTCCTATAAGTTTTAACATTGTTTGAGAGCTAAATGTCCTAGTTTCCTGAAAATAAAGGCTTCATAAAGAAGAAGCATGGGGAAGCCGGGATGGCTCAGTGGATTAAGCACTCACTTTGCAGCATCAGGGACCGAGGATCGAATCCTGGCCCCGGCCCGTGCGGACTCATATGCTGAACTGGGGAGTGCCCCCAATTCAGTTCTCACCGGGGCGAGACCCCGGCCCAGTTCCTGCCCTGTGCAGCCCCAAGCCCACAGGTGGAATGAAACTATGTGGAAAAACCAATGATGTGCAACTATGGAGACTGTTCTGGGCCCTCCCCCTTCTCTCTGCCTCTGACTCTGTATCTCTCTCTCTCTCTCTGTCAAAAACAATAAGTAAATCTTAAAAAAAAAGAAGCATAATATGACAAAAAGAAAAATAGTAGCAGAGTATAATTGTTTGGTTCAAGACTTAGATTCGATTAGTTATATTATCCTAATGCAAGTTGTTTCATCTCTCTTGTATCTTAGTTTCTTTAGCTATGAGGAGTAAATCTAAATATTTTATGAATAGATTTTTTGCAGCAATCAAGTGATATTATAAAAATAAAGTAACTTATGATAATCAGTAGTAAAATGTACAATAAATGAAATAATCATAAATTATATATGAATTATAAATCATACTTATATTTTTTAAATAGTATTTTTATTACAAAATTATAGATTATCTAGAACCCATATTTTAGTTGATATTCATTATTAAATACCTGTACTCTCGGCTACATGAAAGAATTATAACTATTTGATTAATTCACTAATTATTTCCTTATGTTCAAATATTTACTGGGCACCTACTGTGTTTGAGGTCCTAGTCTAAAAAAATGGGATATATTAGTAATTATTAGAAATAATGTTGAAGTCTTATATTTATTTTTTCATAATGTCTTTTGCAAAATTTTATTTAAAAATTTTTAGAATAACAAAAAGTTACCAAAAAATATAATTGGTTTTCCTTTTCTCACCACCTTGAATAAAAAAATATGCTAACATTATTCCATAATTGGTTATACACACACATTATATAAGGATATGTATGTACATATACATATATATAAAACTGGATCACTTTGGCAGTAGATTACTAAAAATATGACTTCACTCAATTATTTCTAATATTCATCATCTGTAAATTCAGCAACATACAAATTCTTAATATAATTAACAATAATTTCTTTCTGGTCAAGATGGCAGAATAGGTAAACTCTATGTTTGCCTCCTCTCACAACCTAATCAAAATTACTAGTAAACTACAGAACAACCATCATTGAAAATCACCTGAGGTCTAGCTAAACTAAAATCCTATAACTGAGAATGTTAAAAATAAATAAATTAATTAATTAAAAAAAAAGGTCAAGTTGAGATTGGTAGGGAGGGTGGAGGCTCAGAAAGGAAAGTTACCAGGGACATACAGGGAACAACTGAAATGTTAGGCTTCAAGTCAAGGGCTAGAGCAGGGATTCCCAAACCCGTGCCCGCGGACACCATGGCGCCCATGGCCCGATTTGTGTGCACCCGCCATTATTTGACTGCATCAGAAGTTTTTCATAAACACTAAGTAAAACTATAATTTACTTTTATACATCTGTTAGAATTTTAAAATATTGTTTGAGTCTCTACACAGGTTTATTATATTCGTTGGTATGTTTGCGATATCATATGTATAAGTTTTTCCCTAGCTTTCACCTTTGTACATGTCGCGTCTTGTTTAGCCGCTGCACTCTTTAAACTCTCCTCCACCCAACCGGGAGACGCGAAGTTGCCATTTTGATTGCGGTTGCTGGACTGATCGGGTCGTGACGGTTAGCTAGGATCACAGTGTTTTGTTATATTCGATTTTAAATGAACTAAAAGCGAGGTAGGTAATCTATTATTATGGTGGCAATTTGATATGATATTGTAGTTCTATAACTATTTTTATTTTTTTAGTACTAAAATGAGTGGACCAAATAAGAGAAAACAAACCTATAATTTTAACAGACTGGGAGGAATCATATTGTTTCATTAATTTGAAAGGTAAATGCGTTTGCCTGTTGTGTGGCAGTAGTATTGCAGTGCCGAAAAAACATAATGTTGAACGTCACTTTCAGACAAGTCATACCACTTTTGATACGAATTATCCACTTAAATCTGAAGTAAGAAAGAAAAAAATAAATCAACTAAAATTAAGTTTAACTACTCAACAGACTATTTTCACTAGACATGTGGAAA
>PVKE010027746.1:0-21399 GCA_004027555.1 Craseonycteris thonglongyai | reverse complement strand
TACTCTTGAGTTAGGCAGAGAAAAGCCCCTTATCTATCCTTTAGTTGCACTGACCCCTGGAAGATGAACTGTTGGATAACTTAACAGAAGTGACTGGAATTTATTGGTATTTTTGGCAAAGGACTAATAAATTTCTGTCAGTTTTCCAAAATATTCCAGAAGGAAACTAAGCAATGAAATACTGTAATTCTAAACCCTGTCATATAATAGCATCCATAAAATCTCACAGAGTAGGGGACACCCAAATTCACACATACAGGTCTCAAAAACAAGGTCCCATTAGAAGGAAACTGGTGGGACCACTCTAAAACATTCTTTGCTCTATAGTCCCAATGTGCTGAAGTCTTAACATAGTTTGTTGTTGTTTTTTTAATCTTAGACACAGTATAATAGGAGATGCTATGTGAGATTTTATGGACCCTATCATATGACAGGGTTTATCTTCCAGTTTTCTATATATTCTAAAAACTATGCCAGATCTTTATCTAATTAATAGGCTCAAAATACTAAGTTTGCTAATGTAAATTGTGCTGACACATGGATAATTCCTAAAACAAATTGATTTTCTGCACTGAACTTTTCTGATTGTACTTTGTGAAAAATCACCTTTTCAAACCACACTTTATTAATAGATTGCAAACAACAGTCCTTTCTTTAACATACAATTTTCTCTAAAATGCTTCTACCTGAAAGTGCAAATTGTCTGTATGTGTCTTTCATTAAAAATGTTAAAGTTTCTAATAAGAATTCAATTCTTCTACATAGTGGTAAAATGTCACTTACAATGAGTTTAATTTAAAATCTATTAGCTAAAAACATGCTTACTAGCAACTAACATTTTTTCAAAAAGAAGATAGTCTCTTATTTAACTGCTTGGAAAAATGGTTCTTCATACACATTCTAACTAAAAACTTACCCTAAGAAAACAGATCCAATTTTAATAATAATTATCCAAGAATAAAAACATTGAAAACAGGTTAAAACCCAATATATATGCCGTGAGTTTCATCTTTTTTTTTTTTTAAAGACTTATTTTATTGTTTTTGACAAAGACAGAAAGACAGAAAGAGAAGGGGGAGGGCCCAGAGCAATCTCCACAGTCACATGTCATCAGTTTTCAACATGGTTTCAATCCACACAGGTGGGTGGGGATCTCGCAGGGTGGGACTTAGGCTGGGGGGCCTCCCACATGAGAACCATGACCCTCGAGCCAGGGGCCAAACCAGGGGTGGGGAGAACTGAATTGGGGGCCTCCCACATGCCAGCTCAGCATATGGGCACGGGCCAGGGTCGGTGTGAGCTATGTTCACAGTAAACACTCAATCACAGCTGTTATTATGAATCAGAAGAAGCCATTTTAGTTGGTAAGAGAAAAAAAATCACAAAGGTATTATTACCTTTGGTGATTGAAATCTATTGGAAAGAAAAAAGAAAAATCATCTCAGCAACTATATAGTAACTCTGGACTGTGATGTATTTAAGATAGGGATACATGAGGACTGTCAAGAAAAATTCCTGCCATAAACACCTTTATTTTTCATATTGCATGGCTGGATACTTTCTGGACAGCTCTCATGTATCAGGTCTCTTGTCAAACTAAAGTAATAGCTCAGTCTTTGAAGACACAACCTACGTTCTAGGGACCCTTCGTTTTTGTTGGCAGTCATGCTTTCCAAGGCAGAAGGTCTGAACTGCTCAGTTAGTTACTATTCAATATGGAGCAAAAGTTTGCCAAGTAGCACCTTTATTTTCTACCTAAGTGTGAACAACTGATCCCTGGCCCAATCAGTCAAAAGCAGAGAATGAGGGATAGACTCACTGAGTGATCACCAAGCACACTCTATGCTGCGGCAACTTTAGGCAGAAAGAAGGAGAGAAAGTTTCTTTCCCCAGAAGAAGGATGTGGACAGGCCTGGAACACACAAACCTTCATGGAAATACCTCTAGTACAGAAGTCCAGCCGTAAAACTTACAAATTAATTACAAAGTATGTAGGAATTAATTATCATCGGTTCAATTGGGTTCTCTCTTCCTGTACAGTGGCCTAAAACTCAAGGAAGTAAGCTGGGGCAATCATAAAGTCCATGTTCTTTGTTTCACTGCTCTTTGGGACTGGTGTTCCGACACACTGCCTGGTGTTCAATATCTGAATAGCATTCTTTCAAATCTGTTGTCTTCTTTTCTTTTAAATTATTTCAGTCAAGAGAATAAATCTGGTCTCTGTTAGTCCACACTGTCCAAAAGCAGAAGTCGGCCCAGTATATTTGATCAAAATGTTTTTGAAAATATAAAATCTCAAAAGTATTGGGGGCTAGAAAAAAGGATGTCTGAGTGGATATAGAAATTCTCCAAGGAGGATGAATTTTAGATAAATTGGTGTTAGACAAATTGGTTTGAGGGAACAGCATGTTTCTCAGTTTTCTAAGTTTTTGTTTAAGCTATCATTTTTTCGATCTGAAAATGATAGTAGCATTCCAGGAAGCAGTCAAGAGCTAACTAGAACTTCAGTCAGACCATGAAAAATAACAGCCCACCCCTGTGGTTGACAGAACGCTGCCTTTTTTCCAGATTTCTCTCACATGGGGTCCAAGAGAGATGAATTGTAGGTTCAGTTTGATGGCAAGCCTCCTAGAATCTTTCATTTATCAAATGTGTAGATTAGACCACAGTACAGAAAGGAAAGTATATTGCTAATTCAAAGAAATTCAGTGAAGTGATAGAATTCTATATAAGTAAAAGCTTCTATAAACTTTAACTATAATTGACTTGAGACACAAATCCAGACTATCTCCAATCTCCACAGAGGAACCTAAGGAAGTTCTATTGACATTTGGTTTCAAGGGGCAAAGTACTAGTGATACTCAAAGCCCTAGAAGAATGCCATCATGTGTCTACAACTCACAGAGTCACAGCTTCATTTTCTTCCTGGACAAACATCGTTGCACCGAAGAGATGGCACTCACTTGGCCATTATTATTGCAATCACGTCTTCAGCATTTTCTCTATCAGACCCTGTGCCACATGCTGGAGATATGATTAGAACCAAGACATTCCTCACATATTTTTCCCTTCTCCCCAAACCCATGGGACTGAAAGGTCTGCCAAGCCTGCCTGATAAGACTAATTCCTAGTTCACTGAGAAGAAATTAAGTCCTCTGTTATTCAGGTATTTTTAAGAGTCTTGTTAAAAGAAAACAAACAAAACTGAGAATATGGTTATTGCCACACAACCAGTTTTGTGAGGTCAACTGGGAAACTTTCCGTACCCATCACTGGACAGAAGTCTGCTACCCATACGTATTCCTGGCTGATCAACGTGAGGGTATTACTTCAGAGGTCCTGTGCTGAACTCCTCTGATGTCCTCTCCATGCCTCTCCCACTTCTCAAGGAAACTATGCACAACTGTGTCCCTCTATTTCTTTGTCTTTCACCTAATTAGAAAACCATCAATTTTATTTTTATTTTTGTATTTGTATTAGAACGGCATCTTTAGTGTTTTCAACAATTTTTTTTTTAAGATTTTTTTTTCTTTTTTTGAGAAAAGTTGTGTGTGTGATAAAGAGAGAGAGAAAGGGGAGAGCCTAGAGCAGTCTCCATAGTTATGCATCATTAGTTATGACTTCAATTATTTTTATAGCAAATATTACTTTACTTACATTATGAGTTAAATGAGTTTAATTAGATTGCTCCTGTACCCTGAGTCAGTGGGAAATCTTATCCTAAATTTCAAAACCATAAATCACAAATAAAACTTCATATGCCAACCTCTTGCAAGTTGAGAATGTTCTGTGCCTTATACAGCCCTCCTTATGTATTTTCTAGGTGCTACTCCTGTGTATCTCATGAATTTGGGGGAAAATATGGTGTGGTCAGGTCAAGAAGGGAACAACTAAACATTCCCGATAGAGCACTTTGTACAGGAGTTTTGCACATTTAAATTCTAAAAGTTGGAGTACAATATTCAGAGAGAATCTACTAATGATTGATCCCCTTCGACGAAAGAAAATGTTAAATGGCTAAAGTTTTAGAAGAGCTCTAGAAAGATCTCTGGGTGGAAGGAATTACAATTTTAGTAATCCCTGAGTTTCTCACCTGAGTTTATTTTCCCTCTTGAGCTGTGCACTTTCATAGTATATTCACTAGATACCTGTGGACATTAAAATTAAATAAAATTTAGAATTTAGTTCTTCAGTCACTCTAGTCACATTTCAAATGCTCAATCAACCAGTGGTTAGTGGCTACAGCTGCAGAACATTTTCATTGTCAGAGAAAGTTCTGTTGGACAGCACTGTTCTAGAATTCTTGTTTGATTGCCAACTTTCATGAGTTTTTATTTAACATAGACAAGAAAATTATGTCAAGAGAATGGTATTCAATACTAAGGGAAAACAAAAAAGAAATTATTCTAGGCAATAAAAAAGGAATATAGATAGTCACATTCAAGGTAGAGGCTTCTGATATGTCAAGTTAAAAAAAAAAAAAATATATATATATATATCCTCCTGAGCCCCTCAGATCTAAATTACACCAATGTTTTTGTTCTGACTTCTACATAAGCAAAAAAATTTTAATTTCTTAAGGCTTATGTATATTTCCTCAAATATCACAGGCAACTGACAAAAAAAAATAACAATCCTTACAAATCAGTTTCAAGTTTCTCTATCTATAATGCATAAACTTATCCCCAATTTTATCTGAAACTTATCAACTGCAGTTGTTAAAGCTCTCACCCACTGATTCTTTTTTATTTTTTTATTTTTTTTATTTTGACATTTAATGTTATTTTGTATTAATTTCAGGTGTGCAGCAGAGTGGTTAGACATTTATATAATTTAAGAATTGGTCCCCCTGAACAGTCTAGTACTTACCTGGCCCTATGCACAGTTATTACCATATTATTGACTCCATTTTCTATGCTTTATATCGCCATGACTATTTTGTAACTACCAACTTGTACTTCTTAATCCCTTCTCCTTTTTCACCCTGCCCTAATACCCCTCTCATTTATCACCTCAATACATCTAGTGTAAGGTCACCAGATTTTAATATTGGTAAAGCGGGACACCATTGACCAGGGGGGAGGGGGTTCTTGATTAAAAATTGGGTCTATCTCCCACCGTTCCCTAGCTTGTCGTGCATTCTTTCCAAAAATCGGGACTTTTTTAAAATGCAGCGGGACGAGGGACAAATTGTTAAAAATCGGGACTGCCCCGCCAAAAGCGGGACATCTGGTCACCTTAATCTAGTGCCCGTCTGACAAAATACAGATATTACAATATTATTGACTATATTCCTATGTTATACTCTACAAGTATAACTGTGTAATTAATCTTGACACTACATTTCCCCCACATGCTAATCAGTGGAAAGTAATGAAAAGAATGTTATGCCAAAAAAAAATT
The DNA here is from genome assembly GCA_004027555.1 of Craseonycteris thonglongyai. Taxonomy (NCBI): domain Eukaryota; kingdom Metazoa; phylum Chordata; class Mammalia; order Chiroptera; family Craseonycteridae; genus Craseonycteris; species Craseonycteris thonglongyai. The sequence continues at coordinate 15,996 of PVKE010027746.1, read as the reverse complement.
AATATGACCCAAAGTGGAGGGAAAAAGTCCGTTTCAAAGCCTCTTGGGCATGTATCTACCTACAGGTGGCAACAGGAGTACATGGATCTGTATCTGGTAGATCAATGGAACAGCTCTGAAGCCTTGTATCTTGCCATCTGCAAACACTAGAAAGGTGCCAGAGATTATTTGGCACAATAATATAAAGTACTGCTTTCAAAGTAGGGGCAATGGGTATGGGAAGTTATACTGAATATGGTGAGTTAGAAAACGTGTCTCTTCCTATTATGGAGTAAGACTGAATGATTTCTAAGAAGTATTGTTTGTCTTTGGGAGATGTGTGTGATTATATGCTGCATCATTCCATTCACATAACATTCGGGAAATAAAATGGTTGTAGAGAGTGGCTCCATGGTGGCCAAAGGTTACATTTGGGAGAGATTGTGACTGCAAGGTAGAAGCTAAGGGAGTTTCTCTGGGGTAATGGAAGCTTGGCATTCTGGTTGTGAAGGCCGTCCACAAATCTATATATGAGGTAAAATTTTGTCAAACAATACAGTTTAAAAAGTGCGCATAAGAAGAGGTGAGAGGCAGGTTAAGTGCTCACTTTGAAACCCGGGGTCCAATGATAGAGTCCCACCCCCGCCCATGCGGACCCATATGCTGAACTGAGTTGTGCTTTCCATGTGGGAGGCCCCATAGTTCTGCCCCCACATCGCGGGGGCATGCCTCCCATGCAGGAAGTCCCCAGTCTGGTTCCCACCCTGTGCAGCCCCTGAATACCTGTGTGGAACGAAACCATGTCGGAAAAAAAAACTGATGACATACAACTATGGAGACTGGTCTGAGCTCTCCCCAGCTCTCTCTCTGTCACAAAACAATAAAATAAATCTTTTGGGAAAAAAAAAAAATGAATAGGTGAAATGCAAAGTCTTTAGTTCAGCTAATAGTTTATATCAATGTCCTAGTTTTGATAGTTATACAATGGTTTTGTAATTATTATCAATGGGAGAAGTTGAGTGAAGGATATTTCTATTTTCTACTTTTGCAACTTCGATGCAAGTCTAAAATTATTTCCAAAATTTTTTTAATTGGTAGAAAATTAAATAAAAACCCAAAACACATAATATATAGGAATTTCTTGTATATCCTTGTACATTTTATCAGTTTTAAATGAATGAAAAGAATGTTGGGTCACTTATAGACTCTCCAGAGAACCAGACTCTGGGATAATGCAGCCAGGCACAAGGCCAAAATAATGCTAGAGAACTGGTCCAAGATTTCACGGGGTGTACACAACACTGCAGCATCCATCACTGGCACCACAGAACTGAACACCTACCACTCCCACAAGTGTCACTACTGTGGTTGCTTCCAGGAGCTACCTCTGTAGCTGCCTCCATGGATTCACCAAAACAGCTCTGGGTAGTCCTCACATTTTCACAGGAGTAGCTCCTGATTCAGTCTGTTATATCTGATGGACAATGCCTGGGGCATATGATAAAGCGCTAACTGAATGGGGTGATGGGAATGAAATGATCTAGCACTTTCAACTTTCCTAGTGAAAAGCAGACCCCGCCTCTAAAGGTAGGTGATTCCCCAAACATAGTAAGGAGGTTCCATGTATGACAAAAATCTACTACACATAATAAATGGAAGCCTGGTCACTTTCACATTATTCTTCTACTAAGGCCAACTGACCCACAGTCTCACCCTACAGAGAAGTTGGTCCTGGAGTTCAGGGTAATCAATGATACGAGGAGACTAAGGTATATGGCTCTCTCAACAAGGATAACTCAGGGGTGAACGTAGAACAGATCATGTTTCTTTCCTAAATACCATATATTTGAGGAGGCAGCTGAGTTTTAAAGGGAAGGATGCTAACACTTGGTTTTGTTTGTGTTTGTGAATCCTCATATGTATCAGATATGCTGAATAGGCTATTTTCTCACCTTTAAGTCAATACAAATAGAATTTTCAGATAGATCTCTAGCACAGAAAGTCAGACTTTATTCAACTTTTTTTTTTTTTTTTTTTTTTGCTACTTGCATAACTGGTAACAGGCATACTCAAAAAAAATGGTAAGAGACGATATGGCCAAAAATTAAAATGTGCGGGTCAAAGTGAAGCAAAAATAGCTTTACTAAGAGGCTAAGACTTAAAGGGGCAATAAATTATATTAGTTAGGGTAAAACTGAGGTAAAATCATTGAAGGGATAGTGTTTGGTTTGCAAATACAAATGGGCCATATGTAAATTATTCCGGTTTAATAGCACAGAGATGATAATTTAGAAGGCTAAATCCCACCAAGTTTCATGAGAATTATGCACACTTTCAGTGAACCATCAATCCTTAATACAAATATGACCTGGCTTAGCACAAATCTTCTATTAATACTGGTGTATTTAACAATAAACATATTGTCATTAATCTTTCTAGGATAAATAACTTGAAGAGTTACTGGTTTTAATTATTTTATGCCACTAAGACTTCACTTAAATGGTGATAAATTATTACTGCCATGTACTGTCAAATAATATTTTTCTACAGTTTGTCTCCTCCTGAGACTAAAGATAGTACCACATTGGGAAACTAAGGGAAATTTTGACATTCAAGGCAAATGTGTTTCTATCCTGAAAACATAATTAAATAATACACATTAACTTTCAAATTCATTAAATGTTATAGTGTAATCTAGTTACACTTTGTCTTTTTTTGAAAAAATTTCCCAAGAATATTTGCCATAGGCATTTACTTACTTGAATTCTCTTAAAATTAAGTTCTATTTTTGTTAGTGAATCCCAAAGAAAAATAAACCATATTTTAATCACAGAACTACCAGGCAACACATACATTTTAGAAGGACTTGCAAGATACGTTGATTACTTTTTACTTAACAGCCTACATGAGGCTATTTCATCATTTCCTAAAAGTACATTTAGAGTCAAACAACCATGTGATTATTTAACTTTTGAGGGTAATAATGTTTGCTAATCACCATAAATTTTAAGTTTGCATGCAGCCTAAGTACAAAATCAGGAGGTTTTAATGAGAAGCTTGAGGTATTGGCTGAAGGAAAGTTCGTGGCTACATGAAGGCAGATTGACAGACAAAGAAAGAAGTTGGGCTGTGAGTTTGTGGTAAACCACGTTCTGCAAAGCATTCTGGGGTCTCTAACTAAGACCTTGGAAGAGCAGCAATGATCAGAGTGTTTGTTGGGTGATGAAATTAAATTCAGTTTCCCCTGGAGAGGAAGGAGATACTTGAAACTTCAAATCTCCAAGCCTAGAAGCAAGAACTCACTTGACTCTAAAAGCAGTTGAAAGAACATGACAATAGGATGCTCAAAAACATCTCTAGGGACAGCCATGAATCTCTTCCTCCACTAAATGTCTTGTGGAAGGATATGCTATTTGGGGTGTGGGGGAAATTCCCTGTTACTCAAGTGGCTTGAAGTGGCCCATTCTATGAATTATTAACTATGGTATCAAAAGAGAAGTAATAAATGGTGATTTTTTTTTTAATCTCTAAATCCCAAGCCCTGGAGAGTTCCTCAGGATTCATGGAGATGTATTTAGAAATATTCTGCCAGCAATTTGGGGTCCTAGGAAATAAGTTCCATTCTTGGACAGAGGTAAGAAGGAGAGCAAGGACATTAGCCAGTAGGGCCCAGGTTGAAGGTTGAATGCCTGTCCCAGTGATGAACTGTATTGGAAACTGATAATGATCACTGGATCCAAATACCAGCAGGTAGTACACACGAATTCAGTAAGGAAAGTCGAACTGAGTGAAGAAAAGATCATATAAACCTCAGAATGGGTATAGAGGCTTGCCAAAAGTATGCCAGGTATATAATTCTAGATTTTAATATGCCACCAGGCCTGGTTCTTGTTGAGGTGTGAACTGACTGATTTTCATTGTTAGTGAGAAAGGCAGGAATTTGGGATTTAGTAGTATTTTCTAGTGATGCATATTAATTATGGGGCATTTTAAAAATATAGAAAAACTATAAAAAAATAAATATCCCATAATTTTACAACACAAAAATAAGGCAAACACCATTAGACTTTGATATATATTCTTTTGGTATACTTAATTTTTACATGCATGTATATATATATATATATATATATATATATATATATATATATATATATATATAATGTCATTTTTGCAAAAATAGGGAAATCTATTACATACTCTGTATCAAATGACCATATGATTATAGATGTTTTTTTGGTTGTCTTCCCTGCCAGGAAGGCAAGGACAATATGATGATTATCATCATATTCCTCCTACCTAGCATATTTGTGCGGAGCACAGGAAGACAGATATTATTGATAGTGCGTAGTTCTATGTTTTTTTGTTTTAATAAATGTTGCCAAATTGACCTTGTGGCAGTTGTAGCAATTTATAAACCCACAAGCAATTCTGAGAATCATTTTCTTTCATTCTTAACAAAACTGCATCTATCACGTTTTAAGAATCTTTGCCATTTTGTTAGGATTGATTTCTCTCATTTTTCTATATTTGCATTTCTAAGCTATTAAGCTTGAATAATTTGCATATGAGTGATTTGCATTTGCTAAATAAACACTACGCCTTCAATGATTTTGTCTGGATTCTGCCTTCACTAATATTGTTTATTGCTTCTTTAAAAACTGAGTTGATATTTATATTTGTCCCTTTGTCAGGCTCCCCTAAAAATGATGACACTTTTTGGGCAGTAGCACTTCTTTTTGTTCACTTCAGGGAGGGCATTATGCATATTGGGCACCTGTGTACTATGAGGGTGTACTATGAGGGTGTACTATGAGGGTGAATCCTTGCCGCCCCTGCTGTAAATAATATAGAAAATAACAGAGGGTAAAGAAGCATCCTGGATAGGAAAATCATGAGTGCTGGCGACAGGCAGCTATAGATTGATTCAAAGCCTGACTTCTCTATTTAGTCACTGAGTGATCATAAACAAGACAATCAACTCCTACATGCCTAGAGCTCCTCATTCAGGGGAAATAATGCCAATTTGTCTTGCAAGTAGCTACAAAGATCAAATTATATAAAACATGTAAAGCACTATAAAATGGAGGATATCCTTAATACTTTCTGTGAGGATAAATATTACATCCATCATGTGTTTTGAAGTAAATTGGCAAAGACAGCTTCTTTGTCAAGGTTAAAAATAAAACACAAGAGGGACTTGGTGTTACCCAGGTGAGTGTATGTGGCTACAGAAGTATGCACTTTCTAGGAAGCTAATAAAACTAAATGAGAATTTATTCCACTGACACCTTAATGTCATTCCTAGTTGTAACCCAATTTGCTCTACTTGTCTTCCCAGAAATTTATACCCTCAAGAGAAGCACATTGAACTTCTCTGCTTGGGGGTTATTTGAACATGGGGGCCATTGATTGACATGAAAAAGAAGACTAGAGCTGAGGAAATACTGGGAAGGAATCTTAAAGGGACTAAAAAAATTGTGAACCTGGCTTTCCTGTTTAAAATTTTAGTGAGCAAAAAAAAGAAACTCAAAAACAAAAATGTCTCTTGTATCCCATTTTCCTCTACAGACTTCACACAATTCAGACAAGTGCTGCTACCAATGATTCTTACCCTTGGCTTTGTTACCGTTCAGGGTAGTCTCTATCTCATACTAGTACAGAGTTCCTCAAATTGTTTAAAAGCAGATTATGTTCATTTCATATGCACTTTGCTATAGTTAGGTATATGTCTTACAATATTTTTAGAGGAAATAAAAGTGTATTATGAAATCACTCTGTGGTATGCATTCCTCCTTATTAAAGACGTGAGGAATTACTGTAAAAAAAAGAATAAAAATAAAAAAATAAAAAAGTTAGACCAGAGCCAGGAGGGACTACGTAACTCAAATTCTTAAGAGTCCTATCAGCTATTTTAAATGTTTCAAGATACACGACGGAGATTTTGTATTTACATGCCATTAGGTCCCCAGTGATCTTAACAGGATCCACTTCGTATCAGTTACTCCACTTTCATCAGAGACTTTTTGGCAGACACCGTTAGTTAATGTAAAAACAAATAGTCATTGTTTTGTAAACACACATTAAAAATTGATACATAAGTGACTCAACATTAGTTTTTGTTGGCTAAAGGGTTGGGAAAAACAGCATGGCACATTGACCTAATTTTATCAGGGAGGACATTTAGACTTGACATTGCACACTGAGTAAGTGGCCAGCTGAGCATTGAGACAGAGGTCTCCTGGCTCCTAGTCCAAAACTTTTCCTCCAACCAAAAATCAGTATTCGCATGGGGTTGAAAAGGGGCTGCCTGAACACTAATAATAAATAAATGAACCCTTCAGTCTTTATTGATGTATTTACAGACAGCTACTGGGCCCCTGCTGTGTGCATGCTTTGGCCGGGCTTGCCTCTGTTGGAAATTTGTCTGTTGAGTGAGACAAATTTCCTGCCCTCAAAGAATCTAAAGCCCAAAGGGATAATGCATTTTCATAAATCAGGAATATGAAGAAAAAAATGGTAGGTGATGTTGAAGAGATAAAGACAATGCACTATGGAAGTTAAGAAAATATTAGACTTAGACTATTTTAAAATGTTAGCGTATTAAAAGACCTGTCCTGTTGAAAGGCACAGCTATATACCCAACAGTGGTGACTTTTCATCCAGGAATACAAATTCTTCTCCTTCTATCCTTTTCTTTTAATCTCTAATATAAAAATCTTGCAGATCCTTGAATTAAGATTCAGCTCAAATGTCAGCTACCGTATGTGTTTTTTTTCCTAATCACCTCGCTTATAAACCACCTCTAGAAACTTCTGGAGCAATGAGCATTCCTACTATACATATGACACTTTATTAAATAAAACTTGATATTACAGTCCTGTGTATATCAATGTTTTGGTCCTAGACTTCATATCCTAGAATGCACCATGTTCTCTTTACATTCAGCTCAAAATAAATGAACAACTTGAGATACCCAAGTATCCCCTTCACATCCCATTTTCTTGCCTTTGTCCCCACTGTTCTTTCTGGAATGTCTTTCTTCCTCTTTGTTTTCTCAGCGTTATTTCCTTATGAAAAACCTTCCTAAGACCCTACGGAATTTCCCAACTTCCTTGCCCTGTCAGATGGGGTCTGACAAGAGGCAGAGCTGTCTGCAAGGTCACATCAGGGCCAGGAGCCCTGAGACACATTTTCTCTTACGATTGTCACCATGAATGCAGTGAAAGACAAGAGGTTACATCTCATGGGTACATTCAGAAGTCAAATCAAAATAAGTAGGAAACTGGGTGACCACTGCAGAGGAGCAGGCAGAGAGGAGGAACTAAGAAACAGAGCTGAAGTGGGTGGTATAAAAAAACATGTAAACCCAAGAAGAGGAATAACAGAATGAGCAAATGATTAAGCACTGAGGTCAGAGCTTGAAGAGCCCTGGAAAAGCTTCTTCAGTTTTCAGTATAAAGAGAATGCTGGAGTTGGAGAAATAAGTGATATGTGTGTTTTTTATATTCTTCCTTTGGGATACAGATTACGATCCCATAATCCTATAGCAATCTTTGAAATTCCAGGGTTTCCCCCAGAATTCCGACCACGGCTCTCTGCTTAGTATTGACTAACTTCTGTGGCCTAACAGAGACAAGCTAGTATAGGGAAATAGAAGGGAGCTATTGCTGTGATAAACAGAAGGGGTGGAGCTTCCCTGGGGGTGTTTATGCAGTAAATGGGAACAGGCAAAATCTGTGATATTGAAGTAGGTGACCAGTGAAGTTTTGGTGACAGAGGTTCTTCACAAAAAAATAAATTTCTGCTATTAAATTAAAAACATTAGACGTTTATGATGTTGACCTCTGACATAGAGAGGTTTGGGAGAATCTGTCTCCATATAAAGAAGTTGGATCACCTGGCATAGCTCTCACAGGATTAATTCAGGAGAAGTCTGTCCCAGTAAGCACAGTGGGGAAGGATCAAAATGTTTATGATTCAAGAAGAACCATCATTGTGCACGGAAAGGCATTTTCGATTCAAACCAGAATTCAACACAAAAAACAGAAAAAACAGCCCTCCAGCTCAAACTATGCCTTACGCTGATGCTTTACTCACTTTCCCAATATGCCTATGATTGCCTCAAGTAAATCTATTGCCACGTAGCTGATCTGCATTATTTTGACAAACCTGGCAGATCGGGCGCAGTCATGCAAAACTTCAAATGATTTTCTCTAAAAACAAACTAGGTACCATTGATAAAGACCAGGGAGGCTGGGTAGTAAAGGGTCATTTGGATAAGTAGTCAGAGCTATGGGTTTGAGAGCTTTCAACCTGGCATTGTGTCTACTGCCTAGGCTTCTATTGCATTGCTTGTATAGCCACACCAAAAGCCAGGGATGGGTGGGGACCTAAGAGATTACCTAAAAAATTTTGTCCAGTTTTCCCAAGGAAGGACAGATTTGGGGGTGGCAGGAACAGTGGTCCCCAGGGAGGGTATGTCCACATACAGAGACAAGTCATCCCTCATCCAAGTGACTTTTTATTATGGCTACATATTAGAATCACTAAGGGTGCTTTAAAGAATTCTAACATTTAAGCTACAACCTGGAACTATTAAAATAAAATCTCTCTAGGGATCCAAGGAGCAGAATATTTTAAAACTCCCTGAGTAATTCTATTGTGCAAACAAGCTTGAGGATCACTGCTTTATCCACTCAGTAGAAAGCTAAAAAGCAAAGCCTATGTTTAGTGATCAATTCAAGGTGCTTGTTTCAGAGTAGATGCCAAGTGTATCTGGAAAAGAGGCAGCCCAGTATGAGTAGAGTGGACAAAAGCAATGTGGCCTGAAGTATTTCCAAAAATGGACACATTTACATGTGCTGTCTTTGTATACAGCTGTCACAAGAGCACGTACGGAATGCAAGCAGAGGACACCACCAGTCCCAGATGGTCCCTCCTTCCTCTGATTCCCAGTACATCTTATGTTTGCTCACCTATCCTGAGACCTGTCACATTATATTCTAATTGTTTGCATGCCTGTCTTTCCTATAGACTAAAGGTTTCTTTCTTGAATCAGAGGCTGTTGTCTTGTTAATGTTTTAACATCTTTGACTACCTATAATAGTTTCCACCTTAATAAATCTTTGTTGAAGAAAGAAACTTTACTTTTGTGTGTATTGCTCACAGAGCTTTTGCATGCAGTATTACTAATTTTCTTTCTCCTGCATCATTTATAAAATAACAAAGTTAAAACCTTCATACCAAGTGCAAAAAGGAAATGACAGAAGCATTTCTTACTAAGAGATCTATAAAGTCAAGTAAAAGCCTTCTTTTTAAGTAGCTCAGCACATAGAAGATAAATCCATGGCCCATATCAGAAGAGAAAGACACGATGTTTAGACCAGGTATTTTTGATGCTATGCAAATCCAAAGGTTAAAGAGCAGGCAAGAACATATTTTAATTCAAATCTATTATTTAAATTAATAACTATAATTAGGAAAAAGATGCATTATTTGGATTATCTGCTTAAATAAGGTGACAGAAAGGTGTAAATGAGAAGGAATAGGGAAATTATTCTAGGTTCAAATGCTTCCCAATAATGCCTCAGCCATTATCAAGTTGCACTGGCTTTCTGTCAAGTAAAACTAATATGCATTCATTAAAAAAAAAAATGACTTGCTTAGTAGGTTACTGTTGTTAAATTCAGCTGCTTTAATAAAAGAGATCATGTGTGTAGAATAAAACTCTGTTATTTCAATCAGCTAAAAATCAGTCTGGTCATTGATTCACTCAACATTTGTTGAGAATTCACCATGAGTCATGTCCTAACATACAGCATACATATATTCAAAAGTGTAGTTACTACATTTTGTCACAAGGTTTGTTAGATGGAATTCAATAGAAGATTGGCAAACAGGTTAGACCTAGGTGGGACCCAATTCAAAACTTAACTCATTCAATCATTCATTCAACAAATATGTACTGAGAACCTCCTATGGCCACGCACTATATTAAGTAATAGATACAACAGTACATGAGCTAGGCCTGCCCCCTGAGTTCACAGCTCAGTGGAGGTAGAAAGGGATATGAATTAAGTAAACAACAAACAAAGCAATGAATGCAAACTATGACAAGTGCAGCAAAGGAAAAATGAAGAAAAACAAAAAAACAAACAAAAAACAGGTATCAGTGAGGTAAGAGGAGCAACTAACTAGTTTAGAGCGAGTGGTCAGGAAAACTTGCTCTATCGGAGAACCAGTGAGACCTGAGAAAGAAATGGAGTATCTGGGAGAAATGTAGATAAGGCAAGAATGATTTTCTAGGGGCTATAGTTATGGCCACTTTATCCCCCCAAGATGAGCAGAGAAAATGATCTGGAGATTTATCATGAATGGGAATCAAGATAGGGATCAGGAATCCAGGCCAGGTCAGGGCTGGGTTGTCAGTCTGAAAGCAAACCATAGAGGCTTTAAGGTGGGATGAGAGGGCAACTCCAGTTACAGATTCAGTGAACTTTTGCTTGATCAGAAAGTTGAAACAATGACAAGTCATTGGCCTTCCTCTAAAGATACCATCCCAGGACAGTCCCTCCTTGACCTTAAAGAAACCAAAACTATTAACACTGTGATACCCTCTATCTAAAGCTGTCCTCATCCACCAAGAAGCCCTCAAAACCCAAACTGGCCAGAAGAATTACATCCCATTTGCATAGGTAGAGCTCAGCCAGAGAAGTTAAGTTCCCTGTAGTCTGGAAAAATCTGGTCTTCAAGTTCCATTAGACCCTTTCTCAATGGTCATTCTCTGGAGCTTACCATCAACTTTCTCCTTTGGCCCTCTGGCTCTTGAGCAGAGGTCCTAACAACAGGGCACTTCGTCTAGTCTTGTCCAACCAAAGGAAAAGAAAGCAAGCACTGAAATTGCAAAACTCTAAAGCAACACAACCACAAGCCCACAGAATGGCATATCAAGTACCTGCATACTTCAATAGGGTGATTTTAAAGCATTCTGTACAAACAAGTCAGTGACATTGGATGTATTTGTACGAGGAGGAGAACTTTCATATACTTAAATACACAACTTTTGGCTTCACTAAGCACCAGAGCACATTTTCTCATGCTAAATTTAGGCAGTGGGTTTCCATGTTTAAGGAATTATGAATTATTGAAAAGCACTTTGCAAAAATTTGGCAGCAATCCCTGAGCCACAGTCTGAATCAGATTTTTAAACTTCTAATATTTCTTCAGAGTACTATGAAGGCAGTGCTCAAGAGAGATCAAAACACTAAATGGAGCGATGATTTTTGTAATTAAATAAGCAAACTGAGTAAAAAAGCAAAATCCAGGAGAAGGACTATCAGAGTACAAGTGAGAAAACCTGTATTATTCTAATTTAAGTTTACCACTTTAAAGCTATGAGGACTTGGGTAGCAATTAATCCCTCTGAGTCATATTTTCCTCATGTATAACATAAAGAAAACAATGTCTACTCTTATGAGACTATTGGACAGGATAATTACAAGAAATGAATGTGATATTGTGTGTGTGTGTGTGTGTGTGTGTGTGTGTGTTTATAGAAATTGTGAAGCATACAAAATGTAAAGGATAATAATGAATGCTAGGAAGAGAACATTGAAGATATACTTCCTTTACTTTAACTATTTTAACTTCAAAGGTGAGTAACTCCCATCATACCTGCTTTCTAGGTGATTTTCAGATATGCCACCTGGGAATGACAGGTGCCTAAAATGTATTCTTTTATAAACTCCCAAATTTCACAAACGTTTGCTTTTCTGAAAATTTCCACTCATAGTTCCTTTCTTGGCTTGCATAAATCTGTTTTAGTTCTAGTTTTTGACTGAAATGTTTTCTGCTGCACCTAAGTGTTCCTTCCATATTTACCTTCTTGGCTTATGAACCATATTTCTTGGCTTATGAACCTTCTGATGCTGTAGGTATCCCTCTAAGTCTCTGGACTAATTCTGGAAATCAGTGAGTCCTCCCCAGCAAAACACAAGGAAGTCTCTCACTTGTCTCATCCTCTATGTTTCCCAGGTTGGAAGTTAGATCTACTCCACTCTGCCTCTCAGCCACGGGAAGGGGGTGTCACACCAAATCTCCCTGGATGGCTGCCTACAAGTCTCCTTCCACAGGTGAGAAGTGTGGTTTACAGTGTAGCATTCTTTGCAGATGTCCTCTCCTTCAACAATCTTTCCTCACCAGTTTGTTCTCCCAAACGAAAGGGGATTTGATTGTTGAAGAATTGATACTCACAATTTCCTTAGTTACATTCTGCTTGTGTGTATTAACGTGTTTTGCATTCTCTTTTGTACTTGCCTTTATCATATTGCTGTTTTGTCCCAAAATCCTATCACAGATGGAAAGGACCATCCCATTACCTGTCCACTAGATAAGAATATAACGTCAGGAGCACAATGACATAGATTTATAGTCCTGATCTATAGTTATCATTTTTCTCCCCAAATGAGCAAACAAATAGTCCAACTGAATTATCAGTGTGAACCTGGCTTTAAAGATCAGAAATTGTGACTGGTTCATGTCCATCACTGTGTCCTTCATTATGTCTGTGTCATGTCCTAAATATAGCTGATCAATTGGAAAGATATTAAACAGAATTGGATTCACAGGCCATAATTTCAAAAAAATGGCTGTTTTCTTTATGAAGTTCCTCTTTTCCTCTCCCCTCAACTCTCTCCACTTATGCATACACTGATTTCATTAATGTCACTTTCAAAATTAGCCAATTTGGTCCAGAAACAAAATAATAAATTGAACCTGAATCTAATCAAGCCTGTAGATCTAACTTCCAAATTACGGGGGACTGAAGAACATGTTAAAGGGACCTACAAAAAGGCAATAAACGAATTCAAGTGTGGACAACACCACAGGACAGAAGACTTGGTTTCTTGCCCAACAACAATAAATAGCAAAGTTAAAAAAAAAGGGAGAGATTGAGGTAAAACTACAGGGTGAAAGAGATTTTAACAGCTATATCAACCAATTATGAGATACAAGCTTTATTTATTTCCTGATTCAAACAGACAAATGAAGTGAGAGAACCAGAGAAATCTGAACATGATATTTGATAACATTAAGAAAATATTAATATTTGAAGGGTGATGAGGTTTTTGTGATTGCTTTTTCTTTTTAAGTATCCTTATTTTTAAAAGATTCATACTGATATATTTGTGAGTGGATATTTGATATTTGCTTCATAAATAATAGTGTGGTAGGATGAGAGAAAACAGGGGCTGCCCATGATTTGAGAATTGTTAAAAGTTGGGTGATGGGTATACTATCTCCCATATTTTTGTACACATTTAAATATTTTTATAACACCATGTTTTTGAAAGCCAGATGAATAATTTGCCAACCAGATGATAAATAAACGTTCAGCATTTCAACTGGTTGTGTTGATGTAATGTAGACCTGGTTGGCCTCATGAATTTTTATTCATTCCCTTATTTATCCAGAGCACAAAAACAAAAAAGACGCAGATGTGTAATGCTAATGGAAGCTCTGTAATATCTACATACCACGAGGCTACTCGCTTTGTGCTACACTACAAAGTGAGTGAAGAACATGCATACCATTTTCCTTTGATTTGAGCAGGGAAGGTTCCTTTCTTCTCTGTAAGAGGGACTAAGAAAAATGCAGCATAACAATCCATCCTTGCTTTGAAGTGTGATGGCTTTGCTCTTGCTATTCAAGTGCCTGTGAGAAAGTGTGATGGGTCCTACTTATTATGGAGATAAACTACAGATAGAATTTATTAGAATGCCATCTAAGCAATTGAAATAGAACAGAAACTGGGAAGGGATGGGAAGAGATCCTCAACAGTTTCTGTGACATTTTATGTTTTTTTAAAGTCTGATAAGATGAGACTTTAGAATTGTTTGTTTCCCAGTGTCAGGTATATAGGTATTTGCTACATTTTTCTTCATGTTCCTGTTATGTTTGAATATATTATTATGAAAATCTTACCTAAGATTTTCCTGAATTTGCTTTTACATGTAGCTTGGGAAAGAAAACGGTAAATATAATCAGCACAATTATGCACTATGGAAGCCAGGAATAGACTTTTACAAGGATTGTAAAGGGCAATACTATGAAGAAGCCTCTTTCTCTCACTCATCACATACCACCTGTAGTATCAGCTACACTGCCTTAAAAGAAACCAGGGGAAGCCAGGTGGCTCAGCGGGTTAAGTGCTCGCTTTGCAGTCCTGGGGACAGAGGATCGAATCCCAGACCCATATGCTAAACTAAGGTGTGCTTCCCATGCTGGAGTTCCCCAGTTTGATTCTCGCCCCCAATTCGGCCCTTGGCTCGAAGGGGTGTGCCTCCCATGCAAGAGGCCCCCAGCCCAGTTCCCACCCTGCACAGCCCCACCCACCTGTGTGGAACAAAACCGTGTCAAGAACTGATAATGTACAACTATGGAGACTCTGGGATCTCCCCCTTCTCTCTGTCTCTCTCTGTCTAAATCAATAAAATAAATCCTAAAAAAAAACAGAAGCAAGAAACCAAAGGTATAATCAGATGAATAAGTGTCACATCTTAAAATGCAAACACTGTTGGAGAGCTAAGATATTAACTGCCATTCAACTCTTTGTAAAATGACATGTGTTTCTTCTATAGACCAACTCAGTTATTCTGAACATGAAGCGTATTGGCTCTTGAGCAGCCAAAGTCAATTTTCCATAGAGTCTTATGTTTACTAAAAATTGCTTGCAGACTGAATAATATATCTCATATATATGTAGTACCATATGTCAACTATATGTAGATAATGCTGGGATAAATAAAATATGACTTTTTAAAAAACATGACAGAATCCAAAATATCTTTTGGTCATCATATATTTTCTCAATGAATGGATTAATAAAAGCATGAAATCTATCATGATGATGTCAAAATTTGGAAATCCCACCAAAATCATTTAGGAGAGCTAAACTTCATTCCTTTCGTTGGTCACATAATATTCTGATATGAATGCATGACAATTTAGTCAGCTATTCCCATACTAATAAGCTTTCTCTTTGGTTGCTTAGCTAAACTTCCTTTGGCCACTACAAACAATGGTATTTTATAATGATAGGGTGACCAACTTTTTTCCAATGAAAAGGAAGACATAAATAAATAAAGAGGACATAAATAAATAAAAGAAACAAATATTGCAAATAAAAAAATTTATTCTTTGCAACAATAACTAAACAGAAAGCATTATCATATAGTAAATAAATAATGCAGGCATATTATGATTAATTATTATTTAAATATGAATATTTTTCAATTGAATGAATATTTTTTGTTAACGTGTCATTTTCTAACAAAATAATAGAAATATCCGTACAAGAACTATTTTTCATATTGAATTTCACAGCAGGTGCTGCAGGTAGAGTATCAACATTCAGTCTTGATTTTTCAGTTGTCCAAAAATCATTCACAATTGAAAATACCCTTTCAACTGCTGTGTTAGTGCCAGGGCAGTACAATGTAAATTGGACTAGAAGTAGTAAATTTTCATATGGTATATGTGCATTTTTGAAATGGTTGAATATTTCCACTCATGTTTTATCAACTTCAACATGTTCATTTTCCCACTTGACCAATTTTTCATAATTTAAATATTCAGTTTTCTAATTTCTTCAAATAGACAATTGTCATCTATTTTAATGTCTGGTAGTTTTGTGGATAAAAACTGAACACAAGTCGAAAAGGTGGACATCTAGGAGGACACTTTTCGAGGGAGGACAGAACTTCCAAAAGGAGGACTGTCCTCCCTAAAGTATGACGGTCACCTTAATAATGAACATCCGGGGGAAAGCCGGGACGGCTCAGCGGGTTGAGCGCTCGCTTTGAGGCCATGAGGACCGAGGATCGAATCCCGGCTCCGGCCCAGGCAGGACCCACGTGCTGAACTGGGGAGTTCCCACAGTTTGGTTCTCTAACTGTCTCTGTCTCTGTCTCTCTCTCTATCTGTCAAAAAGTAAAATAGAAATAACTATGCACT
>PVKE010027745.1:0-21393 GCA_004027555.1 Craseonycteris thonglongyai | reverse complement strand
ACACTGACTTTTCAAGGCCCTGTTAGAAGATACTGAAGATAAAGAACACAATCTCATCCTGCATACTGAAGTACGTTGGCTCAGTAAAGGTAAAGTTCTTACAAGATTTGTGAACTTAATTGAAGAAATAAAAACATTTATACATGATAAAAATGAAAATTAGGATGAACTAACAGACTCTTGCTGGCTGGTGGATTTGTGTTTTCTTGCTGACACCATGGAAAAATTAGATTCTTTCCATTTGGAGTTACAGGGAAAAGACAAAAATAGAGCTGAAATGATAAGCTCTGTAAACGCATTTAAAGCAAAATTGACTTTGTTGATATCACATCTGCATATCAAGTCTCTCGTGCACTTCCCATATATGAGGAAAATGCTAGATAACAATGAATTAAACGTGTCATTATTTATTGAGACCCTGCAAGTGCTTCAAAAACAGTTTGAAGAGAGATTTCTGCAGTTTACAAATATCAAGCCAATTGTCTTCTTCTGTATCAATACTTTTACTTGCCAAATAAATGGAATAGAACTAGCCGCATGTATTGCAGACCTTGTTCAGGGGAAAGCAGAAGAACTAGAGTTAGAAATTTTGAACCTTAAGAATGATATTTTGCTAAAATCCTTAATATCAGAGGACTTATGGAACATAGTGGACAAAGAAAGGTTCCCATTTTTAAAAAAAGCAGCATATAAAATCAAATCATTTTTTGGGTCAACATATTTATGCGAATCTTTGTTTTCAAACATGAATTTAATAAAATCACGATATAGATCTCGACTTACGGATGAGCATCTTAATAATTGTTTGCTAACAGGGTTGTCATCATACTCCTAATTACGAGGCACTGGCCAATGAAATGCAATGCCAAAGATCACACTGACAGATTGTTTTTTTTTATGTTTTCTTTTATGTTTTTTTAAATGATTTTATTATACATGTGTTTTTTATTTACTTTGTATTATGTTTTGTATATGTTTCTTTGTGTGTATATAATTTGTACAATAAATTTATTATTTTAAAATTATTTTTGTTTATTAATTTTTTTTCTTGTTCAATAATAAATATCCTTAGAAATAGCTGGTGCCCGCCGCCCTACCGATATTTTAGAATGCACCTCAGGGTATAAAAAGGTTGGGAACCCCTGTTCTATTCTATTTCTAGCCTCTGGGCATATGTCTAAATTAAATAAAAGAACTAGACCAAAGCTGTGTGACCTAAGATGTTCATCACAGTATCAAAATAATTAACATTTACTGAGAAAAGCCAGGCACTGTGGTTAGCTCTTTTATATGCATCATCTTGTTTATTACTGCAACTCTGTACAGTAGCTTGTGTTATTATCCTAATTTTTATAGATGAGAAAATTGCTATTTAGAGAGATTAAGTAAAGTGAGTAAGGTCACATAGCCAATGAATGGCAGAATCAGCCAAGAACTAAGCCAAGTCTGAAATTATCTTCTTAATCTCTGTAAAAAATTATGTATTCAACAATAGGAGAATGCTCATGTGCATTATAACTTCAGTACAATGTAATATTATCAATCGTTGGAAATTATGTACCCAAATAATTTTTATCAATTTTGGAAAATGCTTATATTTTAATAGTAAGCAAAGAATAAGATACATACTGATAAGATATGACATATGCATAATGATCTCAGCTATATATTAATAGGAAAAAATGTATGGCTATCCATAGGGGGAAAAAAGGGTAAGTAGTATAAACAAGTATTAATAAAGTTCCTCTCTACATATAGTAAGACTATGGGTGATTTTTGCTTTCTTATTATACATTCCTATAATGAACATGTACTACTTTTAAAATCAGGAAGAAGGTAATAAAATCTTTAATACTTATAGCTTGGGAGAAGGAATATAAGGGTTTGGTTTTTATAATTAAGTCCATTCAGTAACTGCTGTATGCATTAAAAGGTGAAAACCATTCAATTTGAGATCTGTTTCTGATATGTATGACTATCAGATGTTCAGACACAATGTAATATTCTCCTGCTTGCTATATTCTCATCTTTCTGTCTTATGTTGGAGATAAAGCAGGAAGTGTGTATTTCTCCTTGGAAAGTTGGCATTCATATGAGATGGCTGCTTTTCTCAGCTTAAAAAAGATAAAAGGAGTTAGCAAGTAATACTTCTTTCACCTAAGGATGTTGGTCCCACTCCAACAATTGGAATTGATTGAACTCCAGTGGTTGCAAATTTAAAAGCCTAACACAGGGGACCTGCTCACTCTGAATTTTACAAATCAATGGATAAACTCAAAATACCCATTACAGAGCACCTTAATGTTTATCTGTTTGACAAGATAAACACTGGTAAACAAGCATTTTCAACTGTGAGCTTCAAAAACAACACTATGTGATCTGTATTGGATGTTAAAAAATTTGCATAGGACCATGAAGATAGGACAAATCAAAAGAAGGAATTTGCTTTTTTAAAAATTAAGTCTTCTGATCCATATTCTCCATTAAATTTTATTTTATTCATGTAGACTCGAGTCATTTCTCTCGACTTCTGATAACATTTTTGTTATTGCCTACGGAATGTAGCATCACATGAAACAAGTGTGCTATTGGTATTTAATTAAATAGTGTTGCTTCATGGAAGCCCATAAACCCTTGAACCACGGAAAAGAAATGATATTAAATAGAGTTATATCTGATGAACATAATGATTGCTAATTTACTGTTTAGCTCTAAGGTTATCGAATGTAAATCTTGGCACCTAATTTAAGCCTTAATGCTTTACTGAAATTAATCAAATTGGAGGAAAACTTAAAAAATGACCCTATCTACATGGAATCAGTACTTCTCCATAAAAAGATTACTGATTAGATTTTAATCAGTAGACCTTAACACCTAGATCAGCACTTCACAAATCATATTTGATGATGGACCAGGCTCACCACCACCAATTTGTTGCATACCCATACTTTTATAAAATTGAAGTACTGGAATAATGGAAAAGTGAAAATATAAAATAGAAGGACACATTTTTTAAATTAGTTTCAACAGACATACAATTGTTTAATTTTTCTAGAAGTTCTAAATTTTTACTCTCAATTTCTGTACTTACTTGCCGTGAACCAATAATAACAATTCTCTGAGGTGTGGGGGCTGGGTGGACCACCCCTTAACGCCACTATGAATTCCTCTGCTCATCTCCAAGCCTTGTGTTCCTGTTTGGCTTTGGGCTGGGAATCTGATTAGGGACTGGAATGAGGCTGATTTTATTATGCTCACTTCCCCCACCCCTTGAGAAGGTCTGCAGACTATAATTATATCAGTGTGGCACCAAGATCTGTCACCTGTAGTGTCCTAACAATAGTCTTGTATTTATAAACACCAAGGATGCATGTGTTCCCCAGGTTCCACTGGCTGCGACTTCACGTGATTGCTCCAACCAATGTCAGGGGACCCCATGAACAGCAAAGTACGTTCAACCAGGGGAAAATATTCCTGAGTGTCCAGTTAATCGTTCTTGCATTGGGGCCAATCATGGTCACAACAATGAAGTTTTAAAAATTTGTTAGAACCCAATGTAATTGCTGACACCAAGTCCCTTGCTATGGCCTGTGAAGACAACTTAATCACTTAAT
This sequence comes from Craseonycteris thonglongyai, assembly GCA_004027555.1. Taxonomy (NCBI): domain Eukaryota; kingdom Metazoa; phylum Chordata; class Mammalia; order Chiroptera; family Craseonycteridae; genus Craseonycteris; species Craseonycteris thonglongyai. The sequence continues at coordinate 17,779 of PVKE010027745.1, read as the reverse complement.
TTTCTTCCAGTTCAAAACAATGACTCGTAAGGTCAGCTCAGGATTTAGACTTTATTCAGCTTTTCAAGCTGCTTCTTGCTTCCTCATTGGTTGATTCTAACACCCCAGGGAATGGATGCAGCCCACAGCCTAAATGTGCAGGGATGGGTGGGGTCCACTTGCTTGGTCTTCCCTATCAGAAGTAGGCAGTGTTAGCTGCCACCCTGTTCTTGGTGTTGTAAGCACATCAAATGCTTTAAGGGATGAGGAGTTGGCATTTCTGCAGCTCTTGCTGCTGCTTTCCCATCATTCACTGGCCTAAAGTTCCCCCAGATGACTATGTTAGATCCCTCAGAAAGGCGTGGCTTTGTGAAAGTTGTATTCATTTTTTTCTTTTTGAGTATTTATTTACTTTAATGTTAGTGAACTCAATCTGCAAATGTCTACAAATTTGTTGGCTATTTTAGCTTACCTTTTTTGAATTTAACATGCTACACTTCTTCAGCTGTGACAAGGACAAACTTTGGACTATGCTTATACCTTCTGAAATCAAGAGTTTGATCTTGGCATGCATCAAATGATACATTCTAGAACAGTCGTTCTTAAAATGTGGCACAGGGACCCCCTAGGATGTTTTTAGGGTGTCCACAAGGTTAAAATTTTTTTCATAATAATATTTAGGTGTTATTTGTTTTTTTCACTCTTATTCTCTTAAAGAGTCAAGTTCAGTGTCTCCATGATGTGTGATGACATCATTGTTCTGATGGCTAATGGAATGTATGCTTATGAATTCTCGTGTATTTTTTCTAATCCGAGTCTTAATTTTGAACTTGACAAATAATGATACAGCCTCCATAAACTATAGCTGTTCAGGGTCTTCAATAATTAAGTATTTAGGGAAAGCTGGGATGGCTCAGCGGGTAAAGTGCTCGCTTTGAAGCCCTGAGGACTGAGGATCGAATCCCGGCCCCAGCCCATGCGGACCCACATGCTGAACTGGGGAGTGCCCCCTGCCGGGACCTATGTGGGAGGCTCCCGGCCCAGTTCCTGCCCTGCACAGCCCTGTGCCTACCTGTGGAGTGAAACTATATGGAAAACTAATGTCAACTATGGAGACTGCTCTGGGCCCTCCCCTTTCTCTCTGTCTCTCTCTGTCTCTGTTTCTCTCTGTCAAAAACCAATAAAGTAAATCTTAAAAAAAAAAAAAAAATTAAGTATTTAAAAGGGTTCTGAGACCAAAATGTTTGAAAAGGGCTACTCTAGAAGAATAATGTGGTCATTTGCTTTTACAGTGAAATGCAGAGTATTTGGCTAGGAGAATGTTGGGAGATTCTTATTTCTGTTACTTAGGGTCCAGTAGGTCATAGTAGTTGGGCAATGACCTGACAAGGAAACAGATTTACCTGTAGTCTGTTGGAAAAACACAGGCTTACTATCACCTTGGTTTTAGAACTTCTGATACCCATAACTATAAGATAAATTTGTATTGTTTTAAGCCACTAAACTTGCAATCATTTGTTACAGTCACAATAGAAACACAAATGAGGATTTGTTGATTATCTGCTATGTGCCAGGACCTGCGTGAGATTACACCATCAGTGATTGAAATTTCAGGTTTGCCTGCATTCAGAGACCAAGCTGTTTTCACTAACCTCATTTTTTTTTCCACCTGAAGGAAAATGTTACATGCTGTTAGGATTGGTGCTGGAAACTTGTGAATTTCTCTAAGGATAATTCTAGAAGTCCAGTGCATGATCCGTGTTGCCATAAATCATTCATGTGGTTACAGTTCTGATCCTATATCTTTGGCTACTAATAACCTACAAGGGATAGAACACCATGAGTAATTTTATAGCCATTCAGTGTATTCCAATTAGGAGTGATTTCCCCTGGATTACTCCATTTATTTCTAACTAGGAATTAACACTCAAACTGCAGATATTCACTTACTTCTGCAAATGAAATGTGTGAGTTGTTGAATGTCGTTTTGCCTCACGAGAAGGAAATTCTAGAGTGAATTTTATTCAACATGAGTGAGATATGATTATTTGCTTTATTTTTTTTTATTTGATGATAAAATATGCTGATCCTTCTGTTCTAAAATTGAATATTTACCTATTATCTTGATATTCACCACCAGTTTATTGGCAAGATTATTTTAAATATAAGATTGGTTGTGAAGCAAATCATTTAGGATGGATGGCACTTGCTTTGGGGGGGGGGGTAGCTTAACTGTAAACAAGGTAAAAAGAAAAAACAATCACTCAAAGTATCCAAATATTCAGAGTTGTCCTGTAGGTATTTCAGAAGTAGCATCTATGTGGAAAAGCCGCTTTGATGGGTCCACACTTTAAGATGGTGGTAACATATAGAATATCTCCATCTTTATTTTGCCTGAATACTTGCTTTTCCTTCAGTCAGTTCAAAACTCTTCCAAGAGTGTATGTCAGTCATTTCTGAGTTGATACTCTGCCAGGACTCAAGTTTACCAAATCACTAAACAGCCACCGATTGTGATCACAGCCACCGCTTTGAGATTCCCCATGGGATGTACATGCACTGAAGATGAGGCTAGGCCCATGAACACTGATTATTCCTAGTTGGGTTTGGTTCTACCTTTCTATGTGGAATTCCTAGACCTAATGAATGGTCCTGAATTATGTAAGGCTGAAAACATTCCTGTGTGTCTTTAATGAAAGGCCTAACTTAAAGAAATTCCTCCAGATTTTCTTACACTAGTAGCAAAAAGAAAAATAAACACAAGAAAAAGGGGGTGAGTGAGGAGATTACCCCCCCTCCGCCCCCCCAAAGCCTTGTGACGTGATCTACTGGTAATGCTCTACCCTAGATCAGGTCTTCTTTTTATAAGATAGGAAGTAGAGGTTGGGTGAGTGGTGAGAGGAGGCAGTGGAGGAGTTAAGTAGTAGGTGGAAAGCAGGGCCTGGCTCTCTTTCTAGAGCAGCAGCTGGTGGGGAAGTCATTTTAATGAGCTAAGTCAGAAAGGAAAAAACCTCTAAGAAACCAAATCCAGCTGGAACACATTGGCAGAGAAGCATAAGGTGTTATACCTTTTCCTAAACGTAACACTGGAAGGTCTTCACCCTGCCTCAATACCATGGCCCAGCAAACATCCTCTTAACATTGTTTTTTCTTAAGAATGGAGGGCAGGGATGTATATTGTCCAACAGATGGCTAATGCCCTGGTTGTGATTTATCTCTCCAGGCATGTCTAGGACCTTCAGTGGACAGGTGAACCGTAGCTGAGGCTCTTTCCTACCAGCCTTCCATATGGCCTGCACTGCCTCATTCTTCCAGCATTCCATTTAAGCCAAGGGAGGCGTCAGACTCTGCTGGTTTGCACTGTGATGAGATATGTCTGATTGCAGCATCTGAATGCTCTGGGATGCTATGCGGCAGTGCAGCTACAAGCATGAATCAATTAATCGGCTATTAGGTTCAGACTCTCAGGCAATGGCATCGTCGGTTTCACACTGACTTTGTTATATATGAAATCGCCAAAGAGTATAATACCTTATCTAAACTCTCGTTATATTTTATAGCGGAATGAATATGGATCAATAGTAAGTTCCAATATAACATTAGTTTCAGAATACTTTCCCCCTTTTCCTCTTTATTCAGAAAATCAAATTATAACCATAAAAATAAAGACTTTTCTACTTAAAGATTCTATGAATAGAACAATTGGTTTCTTTCTTAATATTACTATTTTAGCTTATATTTTAAAATAAGCTCGGTTGATTTTATACAGCGTAGATTTAAATTTATTTCTCAGAACATGAACTTACATTGGCATGTTTTTGAAAATTAAGCTTTTTTACATGACAATGAAATTAAATTGTATATTATTAAAATACAATAATTTTACTTTTTAAATTTAACAATTTAAAATTAGGAAGTACATCCAATAGATACAAAAGAATAGGAAATAAAATTATGAAAATCCATCACCTATATATCTGCTGCCAAGCTTTAGTAAAAATTATTTCATTTATACTGTAACAGTTTCTAAAGAAATGATACACTACAGATATGACTCTGGCCACCATTTTTCCCCCCATTCCATTAGCCTCCCTTGCTCTGAGAGGTATTCACTACCATGAAATCAGTGTTCATCATTTCCATAATTTATATATTTTTACTATGTATACATAGAAACTACATTGTCTTATTTTGCATACTGTCATACTGTACATACATTTCTTCAACCTGAAATTTGAACTCCATATTTCAAATAGGATTTTTGACCTGGGGAACCTGGGACATGTGTAGAGCTAGGTAAGCCCCAAGCCTTTACATTGGAATGCAGAATTTTCAGGTGCTACATGAACTCCTGAAATTATAGGTCCACGTTTATTGTTCTGAGAAGTAGGTTCATAGCATTCACAACATTCTCACCTCCATTTTTGACCTCAGAAGTTTTCAAAATTTTGAGATTCCATTAATGTTCAGTTTTTTTTCCAGTGGTGATCTATGATTCATTTTCTGCATTTTTTCTTATATTTTCTTCTATTGTGAGTGCAGCATTTGAAAAAAATGGATGATTCTATTAACAGGCTGATTATTGTTATTTTTTTACTTTTGGGAGGTCAGCGAGGCACATTTTGAAGGCAGGGTGTAATTTAAGCAACCTGCAGGTACCATTCTGAACACTAGAGGGCACTAACACAATGAAAACAGAGAAGGCGTCTTGGAGTAAAGAAATACAAATGCCAGACGAGTCGCTTCCAAGATCTTCACATATTTATCTCTGTTTACAGATTTCTGCATTGAGCTTCTAATATGTTCTAAAACTCCCATGTTCAAGCTATTTTAATGTTATCAGTCTCATAAAACAAACTTAAAGCAGGCCTGAAGGGGAGGCCTTAAATAAATGAAGTACTCTACAGCTAGATTCTGGCTACTTATCTAGTCAAATTTATAAGACACCAATTGCTGGTCAATTAATTGATATGTTTATTCATAAAAATAACTAACGTGTTTTAGGAGTTTATATAGACAAAACTTCCTCTTCACTTAAGACTTTACTAAAAATGCTTTGTCATCATTTATGCATATTTATGTTACATATCACTCTTCAAGAACATTCCATATCTTTCTTTTGTCAATGAAGAAGGTCATGGGCATTTTGTGTCCTGAAGGCTGTGCTGTGGGGACTCTAGCAGTTATTTCACCAGAGTGCCCGGCACATCACCCATTTGCTTTTCTGTCTGTCTACTGACAGGGCAAAGTAGGCAGAGGTCAGTGTTCCTTTTCCTAAAAGAAAGCTGCTAGACTTCTACATGCTAAATGTCAGCTGTCAATTAAGAACCAAGAAAAAGCAACCTAAGCAAGTATTTTAACACGAAAACATTAAAATAGCTCGTGTTTATAAAGCTCTTTACAACATACAAGAGTGTTTGCCTACAAGCCTGAGAATAAATATTTGAGATAAGTAAGTACTATCTAGTCCTTCTTGTCATATATGATCATTCTTGTCACTGGGAATGGCAACTGTCCTAGGTTCTTGTCTTCTTGAAGGAAAAAAGTCGGTCAAGAGACAGACTAGTGAGCAGCAGACAGCAGAGTTTATGAGCATGGAGTGGGCTGACCCCAGGCTTGATGATCCTCCTCCTGCCTTTTCCAGTTTTTCTCTTTGTTTTGTACATCTCCCTCGTCTTTGTGTGTTTGTCTTAGCCCAAGTCTTTGTTCTAGTTATTAGAACTTTAGTGGGTTCACACTAAAGAGTGGGAACCCACTCTTGCTTTAATGGGTTCACAATAAGACGTTGATGAGACCCTGGGTTACTTGTGTGTGGGGGAGGGCTTCTTCTTTCTCATCCTGCTCAGGTCTGCCTTCCTCCCTACCCTATCATTCCCTCTTTACGGATTATAACACAGATGTTCCAACATTATTGTGTGCTGTGGACTACTCAAGACCTTGCTTGCCCTTTATGGCTACTAAGGGCAGAGTAGAAACTTCTCTGGAGATTTTCTGCTTTCTAGTCAGCTAGGAATCTTTCTTACTTATTTATCCATTCCTTCCCTTAGTTGTTTTGCATAAATTTTCTTTTAGAGATTTCATTAATCTATATCATGGAGTCTTAAAAAATGTTATATAACCCCTTTTCTTTATTTTTATTTTACATTTTACCCCAAATCTTTAGTTCTGTTTTAATTATTATTTTGATACAGACTCAGAATTATCTAGTGAGTATGTAGCTATGTATTGATTCATTTTATCTGCTGAGCAAAACTTAGATCCCCATCCAAATGGAGCTTACATTCTCTAAGAGGAGGGGGCACACATAATAAACAATGAATATAGTAAGTAAGTAAATTCCATCATTTGTGAGAAGGTGTTAAGTGCCATAGGAAAATGAGATGGGGGGAGAATAAGGAATAAGGAATTAGATGGGTGTGTGTGTGTGTGTGTGTGTGTGTGTGTGTGTGTATGTGGCAGTTTTAAATAGTTGAATCTTCTTAAGAAGGAGGTGAAGGAGCTGGTCCCATGAATATTTGGAAGGAACCAGACAGCACAGGTGAAGAAACAGGCCCCCATGCCAGAGAGTACTGGTTTATTGAGAGACACAAAGGAATTGGGGTGGAGTGAATGGAAGGGAAACCCAAGAGGAGACTGTCAGAGCAGTATGATGTGTGCAGCCCAGCGTAAGACTCTGGGGACTGCTATAAGGACTTTGAGTGAAATGGGTTGCCATATGTGGAAGGACATGATCAGAGCAAATACTTTAACACGATCATTCTGGTTCCATGAGGAGGGTAGTCTGTGTATGAAGTTGGAGAGGAGAGGTAGGTGTAAAAGCAAGACAAATAGGTAATAATTATATTATACTGGGAGTTCCGATTTGGATGTATCACCTTTGAGATGCAATGAGACATGGAGTAGAGAAGTTTATTAGGTGGTGAGATATGGTAGTTTGGAATTTGGGAGAGAATCTGGCCCGGCCTAGGTGTAAGATCATCAGTATTAGAAGCAACTGGATGTCACTGGGGAACGAAAAGCACTGAGGACCTATTTCTAGCATTCCAGAGCTGAGAAAGCAAACCAAAGAGGAGGAACCAGCAAAGGAGAAGAAAAGTAGTGAGCCGTATGTAGCAGAACAATCGAACAAGTGTAGTGTCTTGATGAAGAAGGAAAAGGTAGGTAGTGGGTAGAAGAGGCTGCAGTTGCCCTAGAATTCCATTTCTAGACCCTGCAACTCTCATGTGTTTTCTCAGAGAATTATCAGCAGCCTTGTGGCATGGGAATTTTCCTCTGCAGGAAAACAGAGGTAGGGAGAATTTATCTCATTTCTACTGCCTTCCCTCCATTCAGTTACACATTTGCTTTAAAAAAAGATTTTTTTTAGTATCGGTTAAATTTTACCAAGAAGAAAGTGCAGTAACTAGAAACTTGTTTAAATAATTTAAACCATCATCAGGACTGACTTCTGAGATAATGGGATTTTATAGAATTTATATGTCCTTCATATGTATATGTTATTTGATTATTTCGATTATTACAGTAATCTCTCAGGTTGGAAGATTGTCTATTATCCCATTTTATGAGTGCTAATACTGAGACTTTGAAAAATCACTTACTGCAACTACTTTTTGACATAGCCAGCATTATAGATTTCCACAAAGCATGTACTATTAAAATGTAGATCTGTGACCAAAATTTGGTATCTACAAGAATATCAATTTTATCTGCTTTTCTCTCACCGGGGTACTTTATATATTAAAGCATACTTATTCTAACATTCTGGAAGAAACTTTGGGGAATTCTTACCTGGAAAATATGCATTTCTTTTATATTTGAAGTTCATAGCAAGGTTGTGCTATACGCAGGAAAAACTTCATAGAGCAGCTTTGCAAAACTTACCAAATCTTTAGAACCTTGAATGTCTCGTTTTGATCCAACAATTCTACAATTAGAAATTGGCCCTAAGGATTAGAAAGTGGATCTAACTTAGCTTTAACTAAAGAAATAGAGATAAAAGGAAGGTGTTAGACTAAAGGATATTTATTACCTAACAACAACAACAAATAGGAAACAAGGATGCCAGGATAGCTCAGTGGTTGACTGCTTGCCTCCCAATTGCAAGATCCGGGGTTCGACGCCTCACCCTGCCCTGGCTCATGCAAACCCCATGTGCTGAGCTGCTTCACTACTGGTAACTGCTGAGGTGGCTCTGCGGAAGGGGTTCTTCCATGTGCAAGGCCCCAGTTTAGGTCCCGCCCCATGTGGCCCCCACATCCATCTGTGGAATGAAAGGATGTCACAAATAATGATGTATGACTATGGAGACTGCTCTGGGCCCTCCCCCTTCCTTTTCTCTCTCCTCTCACCTTCTCTCAAACAATAAAACAAATCGTTAAAAAAATGTTTTAAAAAATAATAGGAAACAACCTGAACAAATTTTGTTATATGAAGACAATGGATGCCACACAACTGTAGAAAATAATGCAATATATCATTTAAAGACTTGGAAGGACATCCACTGTATACGAGGGAGAAAAAAGTAGGCTTTAAAGAATAAGTATGATATCACCCTCTTTTTGGTACAAATTATATTTCTATACTGAGAAAGAAAACCTGGAGGTCAGCAGGGTTCTTCTGTAAAGGACCAGACAGTAAGTATTTTAGGTTTTTGTGTCACGTGACTTCTGTTGCAGCTACTCAACTCGATCATGGTAGTGCAGAAACAGTTCCCCACCCCCACCATATGTAAACAAACATGCACAGCTGAATGTAGTTTCCAGGTTGTTTGCTGACCCGGAACTATTTACAATCTATAATTGTAAATAGTGATTATCTCCAGTGATTTAATCTTCTTCTTTTTGCTTCTGTTGGAGAGAGGGGCATTTTCTCCTACCTGTCTTGACTTCTTATGACTGGACTAATAATAAAATTCACACAAACCAGATTAATAGGGAAAAAAACAACAATTTAACACATATGCATGGGGAACCATAGATGACACTCTTGGCTATGATGAACTAGCCAGTGTTTTTATACTTTTTAGACAAAGAAACAATGAATTTGTGAAGAAATGGGTGCTCATTAGTGAGGAATCTAAACAGTTTGAGCTAGGGTGGTAAATTAGTAAAGGGGTAAATGAGGTTTATTTAGGTAAGCTCTTTGGTTCCGATTCCTTACCTCTGGCAATAAAGGTGTCTCTCATAGTCCCTGGAGCAAGAAGGGCACCTTTCCCAGGGATATTTATTCCCTACATTTAAAGAGACAAGTGAGGGTCAATGTGCCCTTATTGTGCTAGCTTCTTGTCAGGTAACTTTAATTCAAAGTAATCAATCTATCGTGGTGGGATATTTGGAGGCAGCCTGCTCTGGTTCCCAGCACTCCTCTCTAAGATCATATAGCTCTTTGTTGCCAACAGTAATACACAATCTAATGAAATACTGACAAAGCATTTCATTATATTGTGAATGATATATTGCTATTGTTAGTAGTTCAATCAGAATAGGATCAGGTCACCAAAATATTATAAAATATTTATCAAAAGAATAGATTTAAATAAAAGCAATACTTGATTACTTGGATACTGAGTACACAAACTCTGGGAGGGGTTTTCTGGTCACAGGCTGCGACCAGCTTCTGCCCGAGACCGCTTTGGTCTTTTATCATATAACTCAGGAGATTTGCTCAGCTTCAGCCTGCTCCACTTCAGGCTGCCTCCTTTTCTAAAGTTTCCATGTGTACTTACTGTAGGGCTGACTGTGGACTCATGAGCATCATTTAAATATAATCTAACTTTCACAGTAAGGCTACAGGGCATTGAGCTGTGGTGTCTTTATATTTCAATTTTACTGTTATGGAAGAAAGAGCTTATTGACAATATATTTCCTGACAATAATTCATTTGGTGCTGTCGACAGGAAAAATCTTAATGAACTTCAGCTATGTGAGCCGTATGTGTTATTCCTTTCTTTCTTACCCTCAGGTCCATTTGGAATGAAGGATTATCAGGAAGTGGACAACATATTGTCACGTTTGAAAGCATATGGGGCTGAACTACTTCAGGTTCATTGTCTTATAATCCCATATTTATAAGCAATTAAAGTTCACCAAGGTCTATAAAAACATGCCACAGCTCTGAATCAAATCAGTGCATTGACCTACCCAATTAGACAAAGAAAACATCAATATCATAATTAGGCAGTCAATTTCCTTCTTAGAATTAATGTAAATAGTGATTATGCTTTAAAATCAAATGAATGCTGTATTTTCAAACTAGAAGAAAGAAGCTGATGATAAAAGATGCAAAATTTTGAGTAGGAGAAAGCAAGTTCCTTCATGGCTGATTAGTGAACTGACAAGGGGAATTGTTTTTGTTTGTTTTTTTTTTTTTTGGTATCTCAGCAAAATTTTCCTTTTGATTCTAATCATTCTATCTCTTCTTTTATATGGACAGACTGCCCATAGATTTAAAGCCAGTGCTTTGTCAGTTGAGATTGAAGAGCAGAGTTTCAAGCCTACCAGTGAAATTACTAAATTATTCAGTACTCTCAAACCACACCCAAATCCAGGTGTAAATCACAACCAGTCATCTGCCTGTTAAGGTCCTTCTTCCTTGTCAATGAAAGATGTTTCAGATCTAGGGCAGGAACTTCTATGGAGATGGAACAAGTATTAGTAAAATTATGTAAGTACTCTACTCACTTCCCGTTTCTAATTTCTTACTGCCATGATTTCTTCTCTGTTGTCTGTATTCACTGATCAAAGTTTTTCATTATAGAAATGATTCAAGAAGCATGAACTAACTTTCTTAAATTTAAGAAACCTAGGTGAAAAAAATAAGATAGTTACAATTTTTGATTGTTTTTAGTTGGAAGGATATATTTGGTGGCAGGGGGCGGGCAGGATTTCTATAGAGAGAAAAAGGGCTCTCATCAAAATTTTGTCCTTTAGGTAGGAATTGAAAGATTCCTTGCGTTAATTTCTAAAAACAAATGAATTTTTAAAAATGTTTTGCTATGAAAGGCTAGTGGGGCAACAGTAGGAATGTTTTTATAAGTTTTCATGATATTAATATCTATATATTCAAAATAATCCTACATGGGTCATGATATCAGACATTCTGATTTATTTTGATTATTTTCATTCAGGCCGTTAATAGATTTGTAGGATGATGTTTTACTAGCAACATGTGGCATGGTCTTTGCGTCTTGATTACCTGCGCTTGGGATTTAAGGATTGCTTTATGCTTTATTATTTTTTTCCAGAGTATACCTCATTCTCTGCAGACAGCTTAAGACAATATGTTTTTAGATATTTGTATAGGAAATGTTAAATACTATATCAGCATCTTAGGTAAATCTGTACCAGAGAAGGGCTGAGAATATAACACATTTTATAGATGTGATAAGTTTATAAAAATAATTTGAAGTTGATTTCAGAAGTGAGCTCTTAAATTCAAAATGTTGTCATTTATTAGACCTGATATAGTTCATTAACCTCTCAGGAATGGTAAAAGCATATTTCCCTTCCTTTTTATAGGGAGTTTGCTTTAAGAAGTCAAACTTAAACTCTCCCAACTTGGCACTTTTTGTACTAAGTCACCCATTCATTTTTGTCATTCCTCAAGATGTTGTGGAGATTATTAACTACAGCTTGTTTATATTTCTTGCCTAGCAGCCAGTTCTTATACTGAATAAAAATATACACTTCTTATATTGAGTATAGAGAATAAACAACACATTCTGTCATCACCTTCAGAACCATTGCATTTCTGTGAATTTAATTATGCTAATAGTTTGAATTTTCTGTTTGAACCTGAACAGTGAAACAATAGCATTTCTTTTTTTCTCTCTGAACTTCCCTGGTTATTTATTGAACAGTGAATAATAGGGTGACTTTAATCAATATTATACTTTAGTTGTTGTGAGACACTATTATGCTTTACTTATATCTTCAGTTTAAATAAAGTCTATAGACATTCATTAGGCATTAAATTGAGTGTTTTTTATAAATCAAACCGTAGGGCATTAATGTTTCGTTAATGTATTCCATTTCCCTCACTAATCCATTCTCAGTCCTTCCTTTCCTTTTTTCCCTTCCCTTCTTTACTCCCGTACATTTGCTAAATATCTATGTTTTACTCAAAGTTGAGTAGACACCTTCCTATGTTCAAAGAGCTCACAGTTGAGTGAGCAGTTGATGATCTCCCCCTTGAAAATAGAATCTGTTTTTATGACTCATGAACTTTGCTTGGTAGAGACATGTTACCTATTATTCATTTGTATACCGTGTTCTTCCATTGTTTTCCACTGGGTTGCAAGCTATTTTTTGTGACTTATTTGATGTTAATTGCTTCAATCAACTCTTTAAATGATACAATTACATTTGTTTTCTTTCAGTCGCCTAGCATCTTCTCCGTTCCTCAAGACCTTAGAAAACTAATTTAGGCTGTTGTGAATTCATTAACAAATTCCTTTCATAATTTAGGATTCTTGTTAGACCTGTCATTGTGTTCAGAGCTTATTCAAAATGAGCATTTTCCCTAATCCTATGCTAAAACAAAACCAAATAAGAAACTCTTATTCTTTCAATACTTTTACCTTGAAATTGTCCATTGTTATTTACTTTTAAATGAGGACATTTTGGTTTTTTTCTCTGTCATCTTAGACCATAATTGTTTCCAAATTTTTATATATCAATAGGCTTGCAGTATTTTAAGGAAAATGTAATATTTGAAAAGTTCATTTATTTTCCTAAAAATGATTGGACATCAGTTTTCTGACATTTTCTAATCGTTAATGTTGATCATTCTTACTATGTGAGAATAATTTATACTCGAGTCTTATTGTGGTCATCCTTGCTTTCAATTTTTTCAGAAACTAGATTCCTTGCCTAAGATAGCTTTTTGGTCACTATATGCTTGTATTTTCAGGATACAATAGAAATTCCAATCTGTTAAATGTTTAAAACTTCTTTTATACCCACAAATATAAATAACTTAATAGTTAATATTTACCACTAAATTAAAAAAATAGTATTTCTACCTCTTATTATACATTATGAAAATTATGTACTTTCTATTTCTTTAGATGTGTTAGTCATTGATATTCAACTTCATTTTTTTAATTTGATTTTGAAATTATTTCAGTCTCACTAAAAATGTACAAGAATAATACAATCAAATCTCTAGACCTTTTACCTAGATTTAATATTGTTGACATTTTGCAGCATTTATTTTATCATTTTCTAGTGCACTAATGTGTGCTCTCTCTCTCTGCACACATATAAATGTATATATGTATATATCTAGGTAGACAGGTAATTTAAATATAGATATTTTTTCCCCTGTACTATTTGAGAGTGGTTTGCAGGCATCATGCTCCTAAATACCCAGTGTGCATTTTGTAACAAAAAGTACATCCCCTTATATAACCATAGTACAGGGACAAAGCTCAAGAAATTTAACATGGATCCAATATTATGATCTAATTGGAAAACATTTTCAAATGTTGCAATTTCACTAATTGTTCTTTTTTTTTTTTTAAGATTTATTTTTATTGTTTTTTGACAGAGAGAGAGACAGAGACAGAGAGAAGGGGAAGGGCCCAGAGCAGTCTCCATAGTTGACAGCTTTAGTTTTCCATATAGTTTCACTCCACAGGTGGGCGTGGGGCTGTGCAGAGCAGGAACTGGGCCGGGAGCCTCCTGCATAGGCCCCGGCAAGAACTGAACTGAGCATATGGGTCCGTATGGGCCAGGCTTGGGATTCGATCCTTGAACTCTGGGGCTGTAAAGCGATTGCTTAACCTGCTGAACCATCCCAGTTTTCCCTCACTAATTGTTCTTAATAATGTTCTTTATATATTTTTCTCCCAATTCAGAATCCAATTCAGGAACCACATTGCATTCAGTTGTCATATAGTTTTAGTGTTCATCATTGGGACAGTACCTTAGCCTTTCTTTGTCAAAAATAACAAAATATTTTTTAATCTTTTTTTTTGTGTGTGTGTATGTGTATGTGTGTATGTGAACATTTAAGTTCTCTCTTAGGAAATCTTAAGTGTACAATACATTGTTTTTAACTATAGTCACCATATTATACATTAGATACTCAAACCTTATTCATCTTACAGCTGTTTATAACTTTTTAAGTTTTATTTTATTTATTTATTTTTAAAAATTTTTTGTATTTTTGACAGAAAGAGAGAGAGATACAGAGACAGAGACAGAGAGAGAACTGAACTGTGGGAACTCCCCAGTTCAGCATGTGGGTCTGCCTGAGCCAGAGCCAGGATTTGATCCTCCATCCTCAGGTCTTCAAAGTGAGCGCTTAACCCGCTGAGCCATCCCACCTTTTCCTGTTTATACCTTTTTACAAACCTATTTCTCTATGCCCCCTTCCTGTCCAGCCCCAGCCCCTGGCAATGACCAATCTGTTTTGTGTTTCTAGGAGTTCAGTTTTTTCTAGATTCTACATGTAAATGAGATCATATGGTATTTGTCTTTTTCTGTCTGGCTTATTTCACTTAGCAGAATGCCCTCAAAGTCCATCCATGTTGTTACAAACAGTAGAATTTTTATCTTTTTCGTGGCTAAATAATATTCCTTTTTATATACATACCAATCTTCTTTGTCTATTCATCTCTTGATGGACACTTGGATTGTTTTCAGACCTTAGCTATTGTCAATAAGGTTGCAATGGACATGGGAGCCCAGCGATGCCTTTGAGCTCCTATATTCATTTCCTTGGGATTTATATGCAGATGTGGGAATACGGTAATTGGAAATTGATGGGTCATATGGTAGTTCTATTTTTAATTTTTTGAGGGACCTCCATACTGTTTTCCATAGAGTCTATACCAATTTACATTCCCACCATTAGTGCACATGGTTCTTTTTTGTCTCCATAAAACAACATGAATATTTTTAAAGAGCACTGGTTGTTCTGTAGACTGTCCCTCAGTTTCAGTTAATTATATTTAGGTTTTTCATCTTGGGAGAGGAATACTATTGAAGGGAAATTGTGTCCTTAGGACACGTATCTTCTCATATCAAGATACCACTTTGTAATTTGTATCACTTTGTAATTTATAAATAATTTATGGGGAGATATTTGAGTTTAGATAAATATCCTGTTCCTCATGAAAACTTCATCCACTAGTCTTAGCATTCATTGATGATTCTTGCCTGAATCAATTATTTATTGATTATTAATCAATTGTTTAAATGGTGAATTTCTAAATCTTTTTTTATCTACATTATAATATGGAGAAGAACCTTCCTTTCTCCCTTACTCATTTATTTATTTACTTATATCAACATATATTCTTGGATTCTTATTTTAATTACTTGGGTTATATGTTATTACTTTCATTATTTAAACTGCATAGATGGTCCCAGATTTGGTCAGTGGAAACTCCTTTGGGACTTTGTTTTTATATGGCTTTCTTTTGTTCAGTGATACAATGATTCATAAGAGTTTTATTTGTATATATTTATTTGCTATCTGAATCACAAAGTTGTCATCCTAATGAAATCAGTAAATAGTAGCATTAGGTAAAAGTATAACTTTCCAAAAGTTAAAAACATGACTCATACATAGTGAGTGTGTATTAAGTAAGTATTTTACTCTTTAATGAAGGGACCAATAGGATAGCAAATCTGATTAAAAAGGGAATTTTAGAGTCTTAGTACTTATAGTTAATGAAACATATAATGCTGAAATAAGATTGTACAGTTAGATATCAAGCTGGTTAATGTGCTACGTAGCAATAAAACTATAATCATTTGTATTATCTTTTATATGAACAGAAATCTTCAAATTAACATTGTAATTTCACAGAGAGAAGGCACTTACCAATATAAAATAATGCTAAATCAAACAAAGGTACATTCTCCTAGAAATTTAAATAATCCTTGAGGGGATCTGTTATACAATTTTTCATATTACATTGTAAGAACAGGTACTATCCGTTACTGTATTTCCAAATTTTGGAGAATTTTGCTTATTATCTCAAAGTTATATCTCTCAAAATGCTAAATCAGACTTTTTGTATCCTATTATTCTATTTTAATAGAAAATCTAAAATTTTCATTGGTGTCTTTTGTGGATATCCTTTAATTACCCTTCCCGTGATGTAAGCCTGTTTAACCTGAAAAGTTTGAATTTGTCTGCTGTAATAATCCATCTTGAATGTGAAGACTCAATAGATTCTTGGCCTCCTCTTCTTTGAAATAATTTTGTACATATTTTCTGTTATTTTCTGTCTTCTTATCCTAGAGTGTTTTGTTCTTTTTCTGGAAATTTTTGATATTATCACAGTTTTTAAACCTGCAGCGTCCCAAACATGATACTTTATTCTTCTGAGTCTAACAAATACCAAGAACACATGGTGCCTATGATATTAATATTTCAACATACCCGTGCCTGCGAAAGCTGTACAGCATAACACTGTAGTTTTACTGTTTTTAACCAATAAATTAAGACATATCGTAAATCACTGAATTTTCTATTTTTTGTTATAAGTATGTTTCTTTTGCTTATTCATTAAACCATCCATTCATTAAAAACTTTGTCATAGTAAAAAAATACATAACAAAATTTACTATCTTAATTATTTCTAAGTGTACAGTTTAGTAGTGTTAAACATATTCGTATTCTTGTCCAACCGTCTCCAGAACTCTTTTATCTTACAAAATTGAAACTCTCTTGGGGATGCTGGGTTGGCTCAGTGGGTTGAGCACTGGCCTTGCAGCCTCAGGGTCTGAGGATTGAGTCCTGGCCCTGGCCTCTCTGGACCCATATACTAAATTGGGGTGAGCTGCCCATGCAGGAGGCTCCCAAACCAGTTCCCGCCCTGTGCAGCCCCTTCCCACCTGTGTGGAACGAAACCATGTCAAAAACTGATGACATACATCTATGGAGACTGCTGTAGGCCCTCCCCCTTCTCTCTGTCTTTCTCTGTCAAAACAATAAAATAAATCCTAAAAAAAAAAAAAAAGAAACTCTCTACTCATTAAGCAATGACTCCCCATGTCTCCCTCCCCCAGCTTCTGGCAACCACCATTCTATTTCCTGTCTCTATGAATTGGACAACTCTATATACTTCACATAATTGGAATCATGCAATATTTGCCTTTTTGGGACTGGCTTATTTCAGTGAGCACAATGTCCTCAAGGGTTATCCTTATCAGAACATATGTCAGAATTTCCTTTCTTTTTAACTCTGAATAGCATTCCATTGCATGTATATAACATATTTTGTTTATCCATTCATCTATCAGTGGACACTTGGATTACTTCCACCTCTTGGCTATTGTGGATAATGCTGCTATGAACACATGCAAATACCTCTTCAAGGTTTTGCTTTCAATTATTATTATTTTATATTAGTTTTATGTGAATACCATAGTGGCTAGACATTTATATAACTAAATTTAACCCCATGATAAATCTAGCACCAACCTGGTACCATACATAATTACTACAATATTACTGACTGTATTTCTTATGCTATCTTTTACATTCCCATGACTATTTTTTAGCTCCCAATTTATACTTTTTTCTCCCTTAACCATTTTCATTCAGCCCTCCCCTTCACCCCCATCTAGTAACCCTTGGTTTGTTCTCTGAATCTGTGGGTTTGTTTTTGTTTTGTTTTTTCATTTATTTTATTCTTTAGATTCCACATGTAAATGAGATCATATGATATTTGTCTTTCTCTGACTTATTTCACTTAGCATAATACCTTCTGAGTTCACACATATTGTCACAAATGGTAAGATTTCATTCTTTTTTTTTTTTTTTTTTTTTTTTTTTTTTT
>PVKE010027744.1:0-21388 GCA_004027555.1 Craseonycteris thonglongyai | reverse complement strand
TTGAATTAAATATTTTCCTAGAAAATTAAAAAACTCATGAACTGCGGCAATTATCTCCATTACATTGAGAGAAATAATAACAATACTGCATATTACGATCGGGGACAACAATACAAGTATATTAAAATCTAATATAGATATATTCAAATTTACAAGAAGTATGTTAAAGTTACAATATATTTATTATGGTTTACAATACAGACTTCTTAATTGAAATAGAATTATTGTTATTCCTAATATATTTGTAATACTGTCCCTTATTTTTCTCTCAGTGTAATGACTGCAGTTTAGAGATCTGTTGCCAAGAATGCTCCCTTATCAGGTAAATAGATAGGTAAGAAATGCAATTTAATTTAAAACAAAGAAAAGGTACTTACATTTCAAACAGATGAAAAATTGAAACTCAACGTGGTCACCGAGGATAAATAATATTGATTGATAATAATACTGTTAATACAAAAGAAAAGAAGCTACCGTAGGATACTACCAACTATTCAAGCTAACTGACTGTGTTCTTCAATGAGTCAAGCTGTAACTGTTGCGTTCACGCGTTGCGTCCGGTGACAAGTGTAACACATAAGTCAAAATGTATTGTCTGGGTGGGCGGAGATCACAGTGTCAGGCTGTCAGAATTCTAGGAATTTATGACCTTGGCAAATTCCCAGAATGCATTAAACTATTGCTAGAAAGTTGTGTTTTCTACAATCGCTTCAAAGTCCACGGTACACGGAATTCCACCCCAGACATTGCGAGCGATCGACGATCGACCAAAATTGGCCTCGCGATTGACCCGTAGACCGTGATCGACTTGTTGGCCACCCCTGCTGTATAGCATACCACACTGAACTCTCTCATGTAGGATTGCAGTGGTCAGAATGTTAAAAAATCACAATCATACATCAAAAAGAAAGAAGAAAGGAATGAGCACCCTGACTGCTATTACTAGCCAGTATATGCTAATGTCCCACTAGAGAGATCCATTCTAATAATAATTTTAAAAAAGCTAACAGCCTATTGAACTGAAATATGAACCCAAAAAGTCTGAATAAAACTGAATGTAGGGCAGAAAGAATCTCTATGGGCAGAACGACGGTTGAAATAACAGTAAGACTCACCATCACTGCATCCCACACTTCCAACCCGATGCAAGCAAATGGCCAGGTGAGCCCGTTCAGTAGTTCATGGGCATCAAGACCGTCCTGGCTCCCACACACTGAATGGGGCTTAGTGACAGCCTGTTGAATTCCTGCCACTGCTGATGAGAAAGGGGTGGCATTTGGATAAAGTAAATAGAACTTCCTCTTTCATCACATTAGTAGTTTTACTGCATGTATTGATTAGCATAGGAACTTATGATAAATAAAGCACCAACATTTGGTTTTTTACAAAAAATTAAAAACAGGACAAAATTGGCCTTTATATTAAAATGGTGCAATGTCCAGGACATATGAAAAAAAAAATTGGCACTGTCCCGTTTAAAACTGTATGCATGGTCAGCCTAGCTAAGACCCACTTCTGTACCAGTTTTACAGCTCTTTTCTCTAATAGCTAACAATTCCTGAACAGTTGTCAATTAGGCACTGCTTTAAGTATTTTACATATAATATTTCATAGCATGAATACCTATTAGAAATATTTGGTTAACATAGGCCTAGAGAGGCAAAATCAGTGGTTTGTAGTCCCAAGTCTCTCTTTAGCACAGTACTGTTAATACAATTATCTGTGATAATGGCAATGTTCATCCTGTGTTCTGTCCAACATGGTAGCCACAAGACCCACAGAGCTCTTAAGCACGTGAACGTGGCTACTGTATCTGAGGAAATAGTCACATGTGTCCAGTGGCTTTTATATTAGACAGGATAGCTGTCCTGACTGAGCATTTAACTGCAGAGACATTCAACTAACTTTTGGCAGGTAGGTCCATGGTAGCAGCTAATGCAATCTCCACATTTGCAATGATACCTGAAAGCTAAAATAAGGCACTAGCCCCTAAAAGATACCAGGAAAGAACATTCTAGACCTACAAAACAGAAATTATACAGGGGAGAATTCGATGTATGTATATATTTTTAGACTCCTCCCTGAGTTTAGTGAAACTGAGAAGACTGAAAGGAAAAGACGCTGAAGAGGTTAGCTAATAACTACAAGCGGAAGCCTAGCTAGCTGGCACTCAGAAGGAATGACTGCTTTCCCGGGCGTGTCCTTCAACAATGGCAACTCCAACTACTTAGTACCTATTTATTTTAGTTGATGTGTTTTTTAGGAGACCAGTGGCTATTGAAAAAAAAAAAAAGTGCCGCACGAATACATACCGACTCAAATATGAGAAAATTATATTATTAGTAACCTAAAATTTAAATGAGCTGGCACTTTACCAAGTGGTAAATTGAAGGAACCATGACCCTGCTTTCCTGTGGTTTTGCCAATGTCAACAAGACCAATGTCTTACCTGACATCTTATATCTTAAGGAAAGGGTAACGCAAAACATGAAGGGCCTGTGGGGAATTTTGTGAGCCATTCTTGGCTACACATCAATTCTGCTTATATGACGTGGACTTGTCACATAATGACCAGAGTAGCTAGTAAATGTGGTTAATAGTAGATCTTGGAAAATGATAGAATGGACGTGGTCCACAGTGATACGCTCAGCCACATGATAGCTGTGAATTCAACTATGATGAAATAATATTAAGAGAAGTGGTTTGAAATACATGAAAGGAATATCATTTTTGGACTACACTACAAATGATAATAAATACATTACACCCATCTTTTGTGATCACTCCATCCATCTTTCCAGAATTCCCAGGTCTCTGGTTTATTCTTTTTAATATTAGAATTTGGAATTTTGGTAGTTATTATAGGCCAAGGTACTGAAGGTGCAAGGATAGAAGAAAAAGCATGCATTTGGTATTCAGTAAGCTGACTAAGACTGGGGCCTGTGAGCCATGGGCTATTAAGAAAAAAAGGAATATGTAGGTAGTAACCATAGAGAACCTGGACTGGATGTACTTTCATATTTGCCTGACTCACCATCATGCATCTAGGGACGTTCTTTAAAAGAAATGATTCTCTTTGCTTGAATAGTGTTACCATTTGATAAAAGTTGTTTCTTTTAACAAGAGTTTAGGGGAGAAATTGCCCTAAAATGCTCTTAGGGTATTGACCAAACTCTACCATAGTAAAAAAGAAATGATAGGTATAAAACAGAATCACAGATGCTCAAAGCTAGGGGAGTGGGCATCTTTTATTTACATTACATATGTACATACATATACATACTATGCACATTCATGTGGTAATAGAGTATATTGTTAGGAATAGAGTTTTTGCAACTAGAATTTGGTTTCATATTTTAGTACAACTATTACTGAATAATCTTGCACATGTTACTGAGTATCACTGTGTTTTCTCATCTGTAAAGGAGGTGTATGAAATATCCCATGTGTTGTTATTTTGAGGAATAAAGGAATGAATATATGTATGGCATGAAGAACACAATGATTATATGGCTCTCTACATGTTAGTCATTATCTTTCACATCTTCAGATTACACGTGACTGACAAAAAGCACAAAAGTTTGATTGAATTAGGAAACTCAGATGACAGCAGGGTCTTTTTAAGTTTCTTTGTTGTGAAAACCAGCATTTTGTGAGGTAAAAAAGGTTGAGTGTTGTTTATGGAGTTGAACTTGTTCAGTTTGAACCCTGGCTCTTTACCAAGATTAACAAACACATTATTAACTATATACTAGAAAAGCTTTTTTGTTTGTTTCTTAACAATTCTAAAACCCAATTTTCTTACATGTAAAACGGGAAGTATAATAACAGCTCATTCTTAAGACTGTTTTCAAGTTAAAAGGAAAACATTTTAGTTCTCAATGCCTGGCAAAAAGGCAGCACTCAAAAAATAGTATAGATGATGATGATGATGATGATAATGGCAGCAATTAGATGATCATCATTCTACTTTTCTCATTGATGATCATTCTCATCATGTAAATATTGTTTCCATTAAGAGAATGATTACAATCATGTGAGTAAACAATTCTATTTCTTAATAGAAAAAAATTATAGTATGATAACTTTTTTACTCTATTGCTGATGTCTTAAACTACTTCTAATTGTTATAGATGATTCTTTTTTTCTAATTCAATTATATACCACTGAAGGAAAAGAGAAAATTAAATCAATATCAATACATGCTTTATACAATAAAACATCTAGAAAGCCATTTCAGAACATGCTGGATTTCAATAATTAATAACTCATTGATAGGGATAGTGGTTAATATATTACGATGAAGTTCTTACCCATATTTCAGACACATAACTAATATTTAAATATAATGTATTATACTCCTGACATTTGTGCAGACAACTCATGATTTATTCACATTTGTTATAACACATTCTGATAATTTATTTGGAAGAAAGCAATCTGCATTAATCATTTATTAATTATTAATAAAATATAAGCACTGCATTAAAGAACTGCTGCTTAAAAATAACCTTTTCTTTTTGAAGCCAAGGACCTATTTATTTTCAACTTGAGTTTTGTAAAGATTAATCACCTTTTCAGGTGCTGTCCTCTGATTTGACCCTGAGAGGCTTCTGGGGAACATTTTTTAAATATTCAGAGAGCAATACGTCTGTTATGGGTTGAATTGTGTCCCCTAAGAAAAATATCCTAGCTTCTAGGACCTGAGAATGTGATCTTATTAGTAAATGGGGTTGATGCAGATATAATTTCAGTAGATTCTCCATTAACCAGAACTCAAGCAACCAGCATTCTCAAGCAACTGGCAAAAATAAAAAATAAAAAAAAATTGAAGAAATAATACTACATTTATCCGGCGTGGGTGCCATTTAACAGAGTCTGTTGTATTTAAGTTAAGATTCTACTGGAATAGGGTGGGCCCCTATTTCCATGTGACTAGTGATCTTATAAAAATTCAGCCCAAGTGAAAACACTGTGACACAGGAAGAAAGCCATGTGACAATAGAGGCAGAGACTGAAGTAATGCATTTACACATCAGGGCACATGAAAGTTTGATGGCTGTCGCCAGAAGCTAGAAGGGAGATATGAAGTAGACTGTGCCTCCGAGCCCTCAGGAGGAAGTCAACCCTGCCCACACCTTGGTTTTAGAATGTGGGCCCTCAGAACTGCAGATAATACATTTCTGTTGTTTTAAGATACTACCCAGTTCGGGATAGTTTATTATAGCAGCCCTAGGAAACAAATAGAGAGTGCTTTTTCTGGCCTGGCCAATGTGCCCATAACTGTTCCCAGAGGCTTTACTGAGAAAGCCATGCATGTAGTAGTTAGAGAGCCCCGGGTAAAACTTCCAGCTCCTCACATGCACTAGCACTGTGTTGCAGTTTGTTTGGTAAATTTATTGGAACCTCTCCATCTTCATCTGTGAAACAGGGTGGACATATTACCCTTGCACGAGGAAATGAGGCAAAGCATAATTAGAATTGTGCAGGTGTGTTCACTCACCATTGCCACTACTTAAGCTAATGTACAAGGAAAAGAAAAAAAAAAGGTGAGATAGAAGATTCTGGTCTGTTTTCCTGTTTTTCTCAGGATTGATTCCAGAGACCCAATAATACTTACACCTCACTGTGATGAGAATGATTCAAAAGTTTAAAGATACAGTATATATTGTTCGGGAAACCCAACATCTAAACCCATCTTTTATTTTTTTTTATTTTTTTAATTATTTATTTATTTTTGACAGAGAGGGAGAGAGAGAGAGAGAGAGAGAGAGAGAGAGAGAGAGAGAGAGAGAGAGAGAGAACCTAACTGGGGGAGCTCCCAGTTCAGCACATGGGTCCACACGGGCCAGGGCCGGGATTCGATCCTCGGTCCCTGGGGCTGCAAAGTGAGCACCTAACCCACTGAGCCATCCCGGCCTCCCCAACCCATCTTTTAAAAAAGGAGTTATTTTGTTTCAGTGCTAGAGTGTTAAGTAAAGAGTATCTAATTCTAATTGTGGAGAGATTTAAGGAATTTTCATAAGTATGTGGAATAAGCACTAGAATGGCTCTCAAAGATGTCC
The DNA here is from genome assembly GCA_004027555.1 of Craseonycteris thonglongyai. Lineage (NCBI taxonomy): Eukaryota > Metazoa > Chordata > Mammalia > Chiroptera > Craseonycteridae > Craseonycteris > Craseonycteris thonglongyai. The sequence continues at coordinate 15,323 of PVKE010027744.1, read as the reverse complement.
ACACATTATATTCTAAGCTTGCATGTCTATTATCTTGGTGAAAGAGACTTTGAAGATATTAGTAAGGTTATGTATGGATCTTGAGATGGGAAGATTATCCTAGCTTATCATCATGGACTAAATTTACTGAAAGGAGTAAAGTGAAGAAACTTCTCTGGCTGTAGTCAGATATTTGCTGATAGAAGAAGGGTCAAAGGAAAATGTGACTTGAGAAGAACTTGACACACTATTTTTTACTTTGGAGATGGCAGAAAGGGGCTATGAGTCAAGGGATGTGGTGGCTTCTAGAAATGGAGAATAGTCTTCAGCTGACAGCCAAGAAGAAACTGTGGGTCTCTGTCACACAACTGCAAGAAATTGAAATCTGCAATCATCCTTGATGAGCAGAAAACACATTGTCTCCTAGAACCTCAAAAAAGAGCACAACCTTAATTTTAGTCTGTAAAACCCATACTGAACTCCTGACCGAATAGAACTGTAAGAAAAAATTATTATCGTATTGTGCAGTGACACTAGAATCTTTGCTACTCTGTATAATATAATATACATTTGTATATAGATCAGTCAACTAAATCAGTGATTTCATTGAGCAGATAGTATATGCAATTATATATTGAGCTACAACAGCTAGAAGGACAGATGTTCCTATAGATTAATTAAATTTTAAGACAAAGAATTTAATGAAATATATATATATCCCTACAAATAATCAAAGAGCTACAAGGTATAAAATAAATTCTAATTCAGAAAACCAAGAACCAGATTTACTCTAACCGATGACATGCTTAAGTATATCAAGTTTGGAGGAGTAAATTAGGTAATGCCACGGTTCATTGAGAAGGGCTCATTGACAGAATGTTTTTTGATTGTTTTCTATGTCTATGACAGTTTCTCTGTAGTTTTTAATTCTTGGAAATCAGTTTGACAAGGTATAAACTTCTTGCCCAATACTTCCATTTCATCAGAACTTTAAATATATTTGCTACCTGGTTTCTTTTGAAATTAAGTGATTTTGTTTGTTTGATTTTGGGTTTTTTGTTGTTGTTTTTAAGAAACAATCTGATAGTAGCCCAAGTGTCTCTCTTCTTGATGAATTTGGACTTGTTTGAATAGAGCATATTCTGTTTCTTCAAAGTTTAGTAATTCTACTACAGTGTGCCTGCTAATCAGCCATATTGTTTCCATCGTTTCCAGTTTGCCATTTCATTTTGAAAGTTTACATCTAAATTTGGGAAATCTTTCTTAGACTCTACTTAATACAATTTTGTGTGTATATGTATGTCTATCCCATTGCTTTATTTTCTTTTCTGTATCTGCTATTATAACATGGTTATCTTTGCTTTTGTTCTATATCTATTTCTTTTATAAAATTATTTTTATCATTTTTTTCATGTCCATTCATAAATTTTGTTTCTCTACTTTCCTTTTTTTTAATGAGATTCTCTCTGCCTTCTATACATTCCTGGTTCTTCAAGTTTAGACCTTATTTCCAGTTTCTTTGTTTTTTAATGTCTAATTTTTCCTGAGCTTTGTCTTCTCTCTTGTCAGGATCTACTATTGCCTGTTATCTTATTTGTTAATTTTTCTAAATATAATTTGTATTTATCCAGTTCATTATGAAGTGTAAGGCATTGCATAAAAACATTTTTCATGGTTTTTCTTCAATTGGGGCAAGTTTTTATTTAAATTGTCATATACTTCTTTCAAACAATAACTTGGCATTGGATTGAACCACAATACCTTCTTTGTTGTTTCTGTAAAAATTATATGTACTTCCCTTCTGAACACAATGAAATAATAGGAATGTAACTTACCATTTTTTCTCATAAAAATACAGTTGTAATACAAGTTATATAAATTTATATAAAACCAAATTATATAAAATATTTTTTATATATATTTTTTTGTTGTATTTTTTTGACAGAAAAAGAGAGAGAGAGAGAGATACAGAGACAGAGAGAGAACTGAACTGGGGGAGCTCCCCAGTTCAGTACATGGGTCCGCACAGGCCAGGGCTGGGATTCGATCCTCAGTCCCTGGCGCTGCAAAGTGAGTGCTTAACCCACTGAGCCATCCTGGCTTCCCTATATAAAATACTAATAGCATGAAAGTGTTTCCTTGTATCTTAACTGCATCCCAGAAGGGAAAATATATACTATTTTTAAAAATACCAAAATATCTACAATGCCAAAGAAGTAAAATTTATAGTGTCTGAAATCCAACAAAAATTTTTATGCATGCAAAGTATTAAGAAACTGTAACTCATGATGAGAAGAAAATTTAATCAATTAAAACGGACCCAGAAATGATGGGTTATACATTAGTAGACAAAGACATTAAAATAATTAACATAGCTATAGTCCATCTGTTTAAGAAGGTAGAGAAATAATTAAGCATAGTATGTGGAGACATAAAAGATGTAAAATGACCCAACTAAAAGCTCTAACTGTGAAAATTAAAACATCTGAGATAAAAATTCACGGACTGGTTTAAGGGTGGATTAGAAATTGCAGAAAAAAATTACTGAAATTAAAGATGTGTAACAATAAAATTTATCTAAAGTGATACATGAACAAGATGAACAAGGCATTAGTGAATTGTGGGACAACTTCTGTTCACCGACTATATGAGAGCTGTCCGGAAAGTATCCAGCCATGTACTATGAAAAATCAAAGCATTTATGGCTGGATTTTTTTCTGGATAGCCCTTGTATTTGCAGTTAGATTTCCTGAAGAAGAAGAAGGAGAAAGGAAACATTACAAAATATATTTGCCAAAATAATGGCTGAAAAAATTTAAATTTAATGAAAAGTATAAATCCATAGACTAAGGATGCCACAAGGTAATATATTTATCTACAGCTTTCTCCCTTTGTGTATGTATGCATGTATGTATGTATATATGTATGCATTATCTATCTACCTATCTATCTATCATCTATCTATATCATATAGTTTCTTTATTTAAAAAGTTTAAATTTAGCAGTACATTCACAAATGTGGATAAAAATATATACCTACCCTCCACTTCAAAAGAATTCCATTTGTATCTTTTTTTGTGTGTGTAGTTTTATATCCAGGTGAAACAGTTTGCAGTTTTAAAAATTACCATCTTTGGAAACCTACACATTTTCAGCCATTCTTTCTTCTTAAAAGTAATGAACTGTTTCTGAGGGGCAAGTGGATAAGCTGTCTGTGGTGTATTGATGTAAACCTGCCTCCCCCCACAGTAGCAGTGGGCATCCTGTAGATAACAAATGATTGCCGTCAGAAACAGGTAACTCAAGAGTGTGGTAGACAAGATGACTTCAATAAATCCTACACTACCTGTTCTCAGTGAAGATTTAGCAACATCAAACTTCTTACCAAAGTAATTCCCTTTCTCTCTTTTACAGAAGGGAAAGAACAGTTAAATATATTTTTCTTAAATTATATCAGTATGACAGGTCAACTACTTAGAAAGTTCTCCTTTGTGCCTATTGTAAAATTCTTATGAAAGTACACGGGAAGCACTGTGTTCAAGCTTGTATAGCAAACTTTAAAGAAGATATAAGGCAAAAAGGCAGAAAACTAGAAGTTATAAACAGAAGATTAAATTAAAACTCAGTTACCTGCTATGTACTAGTCACTGTGAAGGCATATTTATTATTCCCTGGCAATGAAAGGTGAGATGGTTGTTATTATACCTATTTTATAGAAGATAAAACTGGAGTTAAAGTTTTCTGGAACCTACTATGAACAAATGGAGCATCTGGGTTTGCAATCCATATCTACTAGAGTCTAATGTAAAACTAGAGAAATGTTTGATAAAAAGGAATCTACATGGACTGGAGAATAAAATACTAGATGCAGTGATTAATTCAGTTAGCTGTATTGTCAAAGAAGTACAGTATTTGACTTTCTTTATGCACTTCCAGAGGATTATGCTAAAAATAATTTGAGGAAACTACAAGACCCATTTTGGCTTTTAAAACAAAGATTAGCACAGGTGCCTCACTGTGGATTGGGGTTTTCTATGTGGTGACCTCACTCTCCCCATAGCACTTCAAACTGAGGCTAGAGTCAAAATCTGCCTTCTCCCATGTGGCTGCACTAGTCACATGTGACTCTTATAATTTACATAAATTAATATTAAATGAAGTTTAAAATTTAGTTCTTCATTTGAACTAGCCAAGTTCCAAGTGCTCAATGGGAATGTACCAACATGTGTAAAATTATTTATATAAAAACGTTATTGGTGAGATTTACACATTTAATTTCATGGTTGCTTTGCAATAAAAAAAAATCTTAGCAGTATTTTTATATATTCAGAATATTTAAGTTTTTACAGTAGTGACGGGATGAATAGAATTTTTTTTAATTGTTTTTGACAGAGAGAGAGAGAGAGAGAGAGAGAGAGAGAGAGAGAGAGAGAGAGAGAGAGAGATACAGAGACAGAGAGAGAACTGAACTGGGGGAACTCCCCAGTTTAGCACATGGGTTTGCACGGGGTGGGGCCAGGATTTGATCCTCGGTCCCCAGGGCTGCAAAGTGAGCGCTTAACTCACTGAGCCATCTCAGCTTCCCCTGAATAGAATTATTTGAGAGCTTTGTTTATAGGCACTTCCTAGCTAATCTCCTCTGTGCCTTTCTTACCTGCTACAAATTTCAATGCAACATTGTCATTGACATGAAGGCCTTTTTCACAAAACAATGATAAAATATCTGGGAAACGGACGTTTGGCCAGTGACTTGCATCTGTCATTATCCAACTACAGTTACAAAGAATCTGTACCAATATAGTTTTTATTTTCAAGGAGATGGTGGACAATGCTGCCTTTTCACTTCAATTACAAGTCTCATAAAAACAAACATAAAAGAAGAAACTGAGATGTAGAAGGAAAAAGTAACCTGCAAGTGTTTATCAGATTTCAAACTATTATAGAATCTGTATTTCTCATTTAAACTATGCATACCACTTTCTCTTCAAAAGCTACTCCTGCTTTCTTGAGTCTTTTAAACAAATGCATCTATGTTAGAAAGTTCCTGCCTTTTTGTCCTGTTTATAGAACTACTCTGAAACAGTGAGTATGTTATAACTTCTAGGTTTCAATGTAAAATGGAATATTTTTAAATATATTGATGATATTAAAATTAATGTCAAATAATTATGGAGCTCCATTATGTTTACAAGATAAATTCCTTCTTATTTTTATTTATTTATTTATTTAAAAAATATATTTCTATTTATTTATTTATTTTGACAGAGAGAGAGAGATACACAGAGAGATACACAGAGAGAGAGAGAACTGAACTGGGGAAGCTCCCAGTTCAGCATATGGTTCCGCACGGGCCGGGGCCGGGATTCGATCCTCAGTCCCCGGCACTGCAAAGCGAGCGCTCAACCCACTGAGCCATCCCGGCTTCCCCCTTATTTCTTTTTTTTTAAGGAAACATAGATTTATATTACATGTTTATTATATTTAAAATTTATTTAATTAAATTCCAAGACAATATTAAACTCTACATTTTCTTCCACTGATTATATATTTATACCTATATCATTATCTTCTATCATCTATGTATTTATCTACCATCTATCTAGCTAGCTAGCTACCTATCATATCATCTATCTTGTTGCCTTCAAGGAACTTACATTCTAGGAGAAAAGTCCAATCTTTTATTTTTTTTTATGGTAGATGACTATTTCTATAAGAGTTACAATAAAGATAAGCACAGAGTAGATTGAATAGTAAAGGCGATCTCAAATGGAAAGACTTCACAATACAGCTGCCAATTCTTTGGGGTCTCGAGAGCTGATTAGGATTTCAAAAGGGAAGTACACTTTTTTGAAAGCAGAGTGAATGTTTGAAGATGATCCTGTGTCACTATACAGAGTACCCACCAATAGTGGTTCTCAGCCGTGGCTGCCCAATTGAAGTCACCCAGGGAGCTTTCACAATAGACCTGCCAGGGTACCTGCCCCTGAGATTATGGTTTGGTCACCTGTGGAAGAAGCCTCCCCACAGAGATTTTAAGAGCCCTCTGGATGATTCTCATGAGCTGCCATGATTGAGAACCATTGCCTGCGATAATAGTCAAGACAGGTGGGGAAAAAAATGACTGTTTTATTAGACTGTTGGAAAAGTCTCCTGTGTGTAAAATAACATTACTTGTGATACTTGAAAATAATTTAATATAATTCATTCTTATGTGGATGAAGGAGAAGTAAAATAAATGTGCCTTATGTATGATACAAATGAAGTGCCTAATCCAGTGCCTGGCACATAAAAGATGAAGGAAGTAAACTAACATTTACTAAAGTGCTCATATAAGAACTGGGCTAGATAATTAATGCATAATCTTAATTTATCTTCACATCAGTTCATTTACATTGACATGCATATTCCCCATTTAATAAGTTTATTGTATGTGTATGCATGCTTCATTATAGGGTTCTTAAATGCAAACATCACATTAATAAACATTTTTTTCCCAAGAAAATATTATGAAAACACTGCTTTTTAAGTGGAAAATGCATGCTGTATACCATAGCTGCAATATTCTGACATACCCTGTGTCAATACATGGACAGATCTTCAAGGATCACACAAGACTATTTACTACCTGTTATAATTACAACATTCTCATTAGGAAATCAGGGTTCACACAGGAGGAATGCTGATTAGATCCCATTCTCAGATACTACTTAATCCTAGAGTAATAATGGTTAATATAATTAAGCATAATTTAGAGAGGGAAAACTCAGGTTGTGAGGTAATGCTTTAGCATTTTATCTGAATAAACCAGGGTGAATATCTACATAACTCTTTATAATCTGGTCTCTATTCTCTCTTCAAATGTAATTTTCAGACATTGTCCTCACTTGCTGCTCTCAGAATACACTGGGCTCCCTCACAACCTCAGAAGACATCACATTCCTTTCATCCCAGACACTTCCATATTGTCCTCTCCCACATGTTACCATATTGGGAAAGGTGTGCCTACCCGACTGCTTAATCTCAACAGGTCACTCGTATTTTCTTCTCATGCTTCTATTTTTTTTTCTGTGAATTTATTCCATGTTGTAATTATATTTTTATATCTCCCAAATATAAACTTCAGAAAGGCAGGAAGCTAATGAGTTTGTTCACAATAGTGTACTGAGCAGCCAGTACCAATTAATTCATAGTAATCACACCTAGTTGTTAAATGAATAAAATAAATAAAAACAAAGAAACAAAAATACAACAACAAGAAAACCAAACAAACCTCTGACATATGTATGATATAGAACACCAACCTACCAATTGAAATAGATCTTTCATGATAGAGATTTGGCCAATTGCTTATGGGTTATAGAAACTTGTAGAGCAAGGCAATGCTCTGTTTCTTTTTAAGCTATGACCAAAGATTCAATTAAGAAATAAATTATTTAAAAAAAGGAAGTAATTGAAAGATGATCCTTGGCCCAAAATAGTTAATATTGAATGATTGAATGATTTTATCAAACATGGAATATTACAGGTTCTGTTATTAGAAGATAATAGAATTTTTGTAAATTATTCAAAAGGAACAAGACAGTAACATGTGAAATTAGATATGAAATTGAGAAATGACTAGTTTTTTGTGATTTTTTTTTCCTTAATGGTAATATTGTTTGTTTTAAAGTACATATCAAATATGATGGGTAATTAGTCTGGTTATGGGGCTTAACAGCATTCTTGGGTCTTAAATAAAAATGGGATGGGATGGATTTACAAGCTCTGTGGTTCCTTGTCATAAATAGCTGTGTCTATAACCCTGTCTGTTGCCTCTGTATTTATAATATGCATAATTTGAACTGCACAAAATTGGGATAACAGAAGACAGTTGTGAAGCAATGGTACATCCATTATAAAATAAGGATGTCATATATCATGAGGGCAGATCAAGAGGCATGATCCTCACACTATGTGTAAAGATATTAATGGTGGAAATTATGTTAATTACTTCCAAAATGTCATTCATCCAGTGTGTTCATACTATATTAAGAAAAGAAATTTCTATTATCTCTTAATGGTTACTGAGACAAATAAATCGCATATTGCTGAACTAATTAAATCAATTTAATAGTAATATATTTGGTTCTGTTAAAATATTTTTTACATATTAAAATTTTAAGTGGATTAAAGGTATAACAATCTGAGTAATAGGGGCATTGTTAAGATGTGTTTATTATAATATGTCTCAGTTCAGTTATTTAAACAGGATAGATGATAGACACATAAAGAAATAAAGCCAGAACAAATAAGCATTAAAAGTCGACAGAGAAGCTGCTTTTATAGAATAGCACTTTAGCCTACCCTTGCTTTCCATGGATTATATTCACAGTTTTTAAAGATTTTATTTTTATTGTTTTTGACAGAGAGAGAGAGAGAGAGAGAGAGAGAGAGAGAGAGAGATACAGAGACAGACAGAGAGAAGGGGGAGGGCCCAGAATAGTCTCCATAGTGGCACATCATTGGTTTTTCCACATAGTTTCATTCCACAGGTGGGCAGGGCTGCACAGGGCAGGGACTGGGCCGGGGTCTCACCCTGGGTGAGAACTGAACTGGGGGCACTCCCCAGTTCAGCATATGGGTCTCCACAGGTTGGGGCCAGGATTCGATCCTCGGTCCCCAGGGCTGCAAAGTGAGTGCTTAACCCACTGAGCCATCCCAGCTTCCCCTTAATTTTTTAAAGATTTTATTTTTATTGCTTTGGACACACAGAGAGAGAGAGATACAGAGACAGACAGAGAGAAGGGGGAGGGCCCAGAACAGTCTCCATAGTTGCACATTATTGTTTTTTCCACATAGTTTCATTCCTATATTCATAGTTTTGATCTGTGACACAAATATTTCATAACATTGTGTCACCATATGTATTTTCTGATATATGCATTTAAACCATAGGACTTACTTCAATCAGACATTTATTTATTTAAACCATTGAAATCTTTTGTGAGATTATTGTGAATATGGGCAATGCCAGAAAACTGTCCTCTCTCTCACTGGCTTGGTAGTCCGCCCTTGTACTAATCACCAGGCGTGTATGCACGTAAGAAACACCATGAAGAGTGGGAAGCAGTGCCACATTTCTTAAGAATCCCGTGTCTCTTTAATTATTTCATTATTTTTTAATGCAGATTTTTACAACATTACATCAGATATGATTGGGATTTAGAGTTTTGTCAGCCCATGGAAGGAAATATTTATTGAGCTCTTCCTATATACAAGGGTCTTTGTTTGGATCCTAGGGAAGACAAATGTTAGAGAATAAGAGCATAGCTATATAGTTGACGTGTAAGTTCATATGTATACATGAAAAACTTTTACTGCCATAAGTATAATATATTTCTAAGGCATAAAAAGGAGCTTGGCATTTATGAAATATTACTTTAACATTGTTTTCTGAAGTATGTTTCATGGAATACTAATTCTAGGAAATGCCTTGACACAACTAAATAATTAATATGTGCTTTGATTAAATTATGAACTGAATATTTTCAGAAAATATTTTATTATCAATGTATATCAAATCTCCCATTTAATGAATCAAGATGCATATTATTTTAGGACTCTCAACAACCTTTGACAGATCAAAGAAGGCATTCATTCCATGATGTTTATTACATGTCCCCAACATTGTGGGGGTTATATATACTCTTATTTTCAATTGTTTTAGGTCAAACAATAAGCAATGCACATATATTTCATGCAACTCATTTTGAGAATTGCAGTGATTGTGGAACTTCTCTCACAGGTCTTATTAAGGTGACCAGATGTCCCACTTTTGGTGCGACAGTCCTGATTTTTAACAATGTGTCCCACATCCCACGGCATTTTAAAAAAGTCCCGATTTTGGAAAGAATGCATGACAAACTAGGGAACGGTGGGAGATAGACCAAATTTTTAATCAAGAACCCCCTCTCCCCTGGTCAATGGTGTCCCGCTTTACCAATGTTAAAATCTGGTCTTAGCACTTTTGCAGTAAAATGCCTGATATCCACATTACGGGTAAGCCAGAGGGAGGCAGGGAGAGCATGCAGTTGTGTCCACTGACCTCCGTCCCTGAAGTCAGTGCTGTGGGTCCCCAGGAGCAGCCAGATCATAAGCCTGCCCCGAAGGCCACAGCTGCCAGCCAAGCGAACAGGCCTGTTCTCCATACAGACCCAGTGGGCTTCAATCAGCTATCTGTGCAGTGCCCTGGAGGTGAGAGTCTGCAAGAGCTGTCTGCATTGTTTCAGTCTCATGGGACCCAGTGATGCAAGCAAGCCACACCCTCCCTTTACCCTGTCTTCAGAGCCAGGTGATTAAAGGGTGTGCCCAGGCTGTACTCACACAACCTGGGATGCTAGGCGTGTGTAGAAGCTCCCTCTGGGAGATACGGGCACTACAGAGTGAGGCAGTGGCAGGGCAAAGATGGCGCCCTCTGAAGAACAAAACAACAAAAACAAAAGAAATGTTAAAAAGGTAAGAAGAAAAAAAAAAAGCCATTTTCCACCAATGTTAGCAAGCCAGGGAGAGAGTGAAAAGATGGTGCCTACAGCCTCTGTCCTAGGGAAGTTTCCCATCAGGCACCGGCCCCTCCATCTGATGCTTTACATTTAGCAAACGAATTCTCTTTCACATAAACTCTGAGCACTCTTCAAAGGCTGTTTCTGCACTGAGCCCTGGTGGGTCTAGGCATGGGCCTCTTCAGGGTTGTTCCTCAGATTGCACAGCCCCTTGGGTCTCATGAACATGAGCCCTATTGGTTTTCAGAACTAAGTGTTTGTGGGGGGGGCGGTCATTTCTCAGGTGCAGGTCTTAACAGTTGGGTTGCCCAACATGAGGTACAAAGCCTTTATCTCCTCAGGAAGAAGCTCTGGGCTTTGAATTCCCTCTCAATTGTAAATCATGATGGGTTGGGGGTGTGTGTTATATGTGGCGATTGTGTTTCAGCCTTTCCTATGTGCTGCAATGTGCTTGTTTTCCTGATGTGAAGTTGTTCCACTATTTTTTTTCTTTTAGTTTTTATTTTATTTTATTTTTATTTCAAGCCAAAACTGTTAGACATGCAGCTGTAGATTAGGCATGTCAGTGAGAGATGAAGTCAGAATTGTCCAATGTCACTATCTTGAACTGGTTCTTTAATATTCTTGTATGTACTAGATCTGACTCCGGTGAAGGAAAGATAGAACAAAGGGTAATTGTGATAGGAAAAATCTCAGACTGTAGCACAGTTCTTTTTTTTTTAAAGATTTTATTGTTTTTGACAGAGACAGAGAGAGACAGAGACAGAGAGAAGGGGGAGGGCCCAGAGCAGTCTCCATAGTTGTATGTCATCAGTTTTCAACATGGTTTTGTTCCACACAGGTGGGTGGAGGCCGCAGAGGGTGGGAACTGGGCTGGGGGCCTCCTGTATGGGAGGCATGCCCCCTCGAGCCAGGGGCTGTACTGGGAGGAGTGGGTGAGAATCAAAACTGGGGGCCTCTTGCATGAGAAGCACACTCCAGTTCAGCATATGGGTCCACACAGGCTGGGGCCAGGATTTGATCCTTGGTCCCTGGGGCTGCAAAGTGAGTGCTTAACCCGCTGAGCCATCCCGGCTTCCCCTGCAGTATAGTTCTGATCAAGTTTTAACAAGCTCAGTGCATGGGCCTCAAGCTAAACTCATTGAAAGAGTTCTTCTCACCAGGTAGTTCCTTAGCGTGACCTCATCATATTCTCCTATTGGCTTAAAGCAGCACACATGACACTTAACCTTGGTGTAAACGTGATGGACAATGCAGAAAGGTGACAGATGGGGTCTTCATATCTGCAACAGGACAGGGGCAATGCATTGTCATGACTGCCATATTACCAATAAATCTTTGTTGCCTCTATTTTTGTTCTCTATCTAGATTCCCTAATGTTATTTTTTAATGACTATACAAAACATATGGACACTTTTAGGACCCTTTATGAATGATACAACAAATGATACAATATCCAGGGGGCAAAGTAGTATGAATTCATACGTACAGAGATTCAATGCACCTTATTGTACATGTCATCATCAAATGGTACAATCATTATTACTTTCAGTTTTTATGAGTTTAAGGATCATAAAGTGATATTCAGAACTGATTCCAAAGCTGCCTTTTCTGACTACTTTTGCATTGCTTGGGGCATAGTGGAAACAGAAACGGAGTTTTTAGGTTAGTAGCATTTGAGCCAAAGGCTTCCATTCCTTTATAAGGTAGTCCTTACCCTTTCCCTGTTGCCTGATTAGGCTTAATGCAAGCCTGGTTTTTTAATTCTACTGGCTGCTGCTCCTCTCATTTATCTGTTCATTCATTCCATTCTGTCCTGGGGCAGTGGTAGGTGAGCATATGGAAGATCCTGCCTTGGGAGGATTGAAAACAACAGCAACAGCAGGCCTACTAGTAGGGAAGCAGCGTCTTGTTTGTTAAACTCAACCCTCTTCCCCCTGCATCAGCCCCAGGCAGAGGGGCCACCCAGCCCAGAATGTCAGAAAACATGGAGAGTCCCAGACCTTCACGGAGATTGGCATTTCCGACAGAAAGGCAGCCTTTGCCTCGGGGATGTCCCTGCAGAGCCGGATGGTTCTGGGTAATTAATCAACTGCTTCAATGAAGGCATCAGGCTGTAGCAGGAAGAGTGAATGAGAACTTCACATGAGCATAGAGGAAAGTAGAATCATTCTCAAAGATGTTACTATACCAGCTATGTCTTCTCCAGGAAAATGTCCTGCCCACACACAGAAGATCTAAGTGCCTTCCATGGCTCTTTAGCTTTAGTTTACTAGCTTTAGGTATAACCTTGGGCAAACTTGGGTCTTAGTTTTCTTTACTGTAAAATGAAGCAGCTGGGGGAAGCTGGGATGGCTTGGTGGGTTAAGTGCTTGCTTTGCAGCCCTGGAGACTGTGGATCGAATCCCGGCCCTGGCCCATGAGGACCCACATGCTGAACTGGGGAGTGCCCCCAGCTCAATTCTTGCCACGGCCTATGCGGGAGGCTCCCGGCCCAGTTCCTGCCCTGTGCAGCCCTGTGCCCACCTGTGGAGTGAAATTATATGGAAAGCTAATGCTGTCAACTATGGAGACTGCTCTGGGCCCTCCCCCTTCTCTCTGTCTCTCTCTGTCTGTTTCTCTCTCTGTCAAAAAACAAACAACAACAACAACAACAAAATAAAAATAAAAATAAATCTTTAAAACGAAGCAGCTGAAAACGAGATTCCCTACAAGTCTGTCTAGATTTAATCACGTGCGGATGCTGTCAACACCTCCCATCTGCAGCACGATGGCACTTTGCAGACCCACCTGAACGTCAGTTAGGGTCATTTGAATGACTTCTCTCCTATCTCTTCACCTAGATGATTTTGACAGGTGTGGTCATCCGCTCCAGCTGCCACAACAACATACCTAAGACTGGGTGATTTCGATAACAGAAATTTATTTCTCAAAGTTCTGAGGGCTGGGAAGTTCAAGACCAGGTGCCAGCAAAGTAGGTATTAGTTTGAGACCTGTTTGCTAGGCTTGTAGTTGGCAGCCTACTTGTGAGGTCCTCACTTCGTGGAGCATGAGGGAGTCCTGGTTTGTCTTCCTCTTCGTACTAATCCTGCCACACTAGGGCCTCACTCTTATGATCTCATGTAAGCTTAATTATGTCCTAAAACTCCTATCTCCAAATATAGTCACTTTGGGAGGTTAGGGCTTCACCATACACATTTTGAGGGGACACAATTCAATCCATAACAATAACGATACCAAAGGAGCTACCAGGAGTAGGTATTGTAGTGTGTTTCAACTGCCCCTCACACATGCCTCTTCAGTTTGTTCCATTTCTGTCTCAAATCCTTTCTCCAAAACTTTTCTTTTCCCTAACTTGTAAATTCTTACCTATCTTTTAAGAGTCAATCAAACCAAATTCCTCTCTTGAATTTTTCCTTAAATTCGTCCCCATTTAGTGTGTGGCTCATGTCTGCTCTCTATTGTCCTCCATTCATTTGTATATGATTTACAATCACACTTGTTCCCTTCGCTTTGAGATAATGCCATTCCCTTTCTTTTTATTCTCTTAAATTATTTATTTAAATGTAATTACCATGACAGTTGAGATAATGGTTCACTCAACATCTTATAGACTAGAAGGAGTTGCGGTTTTTTTTATTTTGGGATAAATGAGCCTGACTTTCATGACAAGAGACAATGTCAACCGATTCCTGTGAGTGTAAATGAATTCAGCTGAACACTTTTGTGTGTGTGCAAATCATCTCTCCAGCATAATTCACTATGGCTGATGCCTGCATTTCTATGTCTGGAGTTTCAGGGGTTGCTGGCAATACTAATCTGGACTAAGCATGGTAGTTGAGACTAGATTGTTTTGTCTTTCAAACAATTTGGGTTTAGTGTTATTTGTTTTTCTTTTCTGTGAGATTATTTTGATCTATTACTTTTCTTTGGTAGTTATGTGTGTATTCAGATGTTTAAAAAGTAGTCAGCAGTCCTGACAAAATTAAAAAAGAAATATGTTTGGGAATAAAATATGTTTTCAAATGATTAGCAGAAGGTTCTATTTGGAAATCTTGTCTGACTACCCAAAACTTTTTGTAGGTTTAGGGTTCCCTTTCATTTACAGTGTTCAATTCTGTTCTCTTTCATCCTTGATAAATTTAGCGGAAGCTTTTTCTATTTTTATTTTAAGTCTTTTTTAAAACCAGTTTTAGGTTTCGTTAACATGTCCATTATTTGCTTTTTTATTTACACAGGTTTCTTATTTTCTTCCTTTCTATACTCTTCTGGATTCCTTCTGTGGTTCTTTTAAGGAGTTTGAGTCTGAGCCATAGGTCTAGTTTTGCTTTTTCTCCTCCTCCATGCACACTACACCGCCTCTGGGCTGTGGCAGAATCTGGGTGGGAGTGTTCATTAATGAAGAGGGAATGGGTAATTAGTTAAGGTGGTGGTGTTACTTTCTGTGAAGCCAGTAGAGAAAGAGAACGAATTATTCAAATTTACCACTCATTCACTACCTCTGATTTCCTAGGTGTTTCTATTGGATTTTTGTGGCAGAGTAATTTGCATAATAATAGCAATTTTACAGATGGTAAAATTGAAATTTAGACAGTTTAAGAGATACTTGGGGGAAAGCCGGGACGGCTCAGCGGGTTGAGCGCTCGCTTTGAGGCCCCGAGGACCGAGGATCGAATCCCGGCTCCGGCCCAGGCAGGACCCACGTGCTGAACTGGGGAGTTCCCACAGTTCGGTTCTCTAACTGTCTCTGTCTCTGTCTCTCTCTCTATCTGTCAAAAAGTAAAATAGAAATAACTATGCACTGAA